>JASSUY010035910.1:0-40783 GCA_032466535.1 Forpus xanthops
CTCCGCCCCTGCCCGCCTACAGCGGCCGGGCCCGCCCCCGCGGCACCGCGGCAATGGCGGGAGGCGGCACGGAGCGGGGTCGCGCTGAAGGGACCCGGGTTGAGCGGGTGTCGGCCTGGAAGGCAACAACAGCATCAGCATCAATGTCGGAGGCTGAGCGCTTCCCAAGCGCCGCGGCTGCAGCTCATCCCCGCAGCCCTGGGAGCGGCGGCCGCGATTTAACAGAGAGATTGACAGGAGATGGTGGCCGGATTGCCATTGTCTCAACGCATTCACCCACACAGGCACAGAGATGAGGATTTAGCGATTTAAACATGCCTGATTTTTAAACTCTGGAAGCTGAAAGAGCCCTTCCTCGGGGAATACAGCATCGGCTGAGGGAGGCCCTGGCTCGGGGTGCCCGTACCCCTCAGCCTTTCTCTGTGAAAGGAGGATCTGCTGGCACATAAAGCTGCATGGGGAATAATTTACTTGTCTCCAAATCAAGATTACAGTGGCTAGACAGCTTGTGATAACCTGGTTAGCACTGCTCCTTGTTCCCCCAGCTGCAAACCATAATCTTATCTACTCAAACCAAACTTTTCCTAGCAAGGCTTACTTTACTAAGCAAAAAGACCATGTCAAGCATGTTTCTGAAAGACTAAAGCTGTGTTCACTCAATTGGTATAAATCAGAACGTGAATTACAAGAATATTGAGTTCTATTCTAACGTCTATTTTCTAATCTAAGATCTTGTTTACAATGAGATTTTGAACAGTTCCAGCCCTCAATAGAAGTGATTAGCAGAGGAACACCAAAGCCAACCACTGGTTTAGACAAATAAACTACACTCACGATCAACAAACTCTTATGGTAGGACTGAGACAGACAGCCAGGATCTGCTGACTGCTGCTGCCATGGTTTGTAAGTCATCTCCGCAGACAGACTGTCACCTCAGGCAGCAGAAGGAAATGCGAGCACCATGACTTGGCTGGCCGTCAGTCCAAATCTGGCTTTACTTGGTCCCTTTACTAATTCCTCCTTCATGCCAGGAGTGAGGAATCAATGAGGTGGTAAAAGCTTTGTAAACTGTCCCTCAGTTTCTCTAGTTTCAGGATAGAATAAGCTCTTCTGGTCCAAACTTGAGATTTTGGTCTCCAACGAGGATGGCTGGGGCTGGGCCTTAGGACCACTGCAGACAGGAGGTGGCTCAACTTCACTTAAAGGGGAGGTAGAGCTTGCTGCTGGAAAGGAGAGCTCCTGAAATGCAGAGCCAAGCTAGTTCCCTGAGAAATACTTCCATTAGTCTCAGTGAGGTGTCGCTGTTAATAAGTTAGTTCAGTCTATCACCTGCCTTAACAGTGTCATTGCTAATCAAGTTTCATATTGCTTATGTTACCTGTTAATCCAAAAGGAACAAAGTTTGAGGACTGATGAACCCAGCCATGTACACATGGCTGCATTTGAACATCTGAAGCTTCAGCAGCATCCCAATACACGGCTTTATTTTGAGGTTGAAGTTGTGGGGACACAGTTACCTTCCTGCTCAGTACCACACACCTACCCTTGCACTGCCCCAGTCATTTGCTCTTTCAGGCTGTAAAACTGTTCTAGAATGGGTGACACTGTGAACACTTTGGCTGCAAGGTTGGCTTCTGGGGAAAAGCTGGACTGACATAAAATGGATCTGCTGCAACCTTCAAAGGTGCACACAAAGGAATTGTGTTTTGTCTCCTCTCACTCCCTCTGCTCTTCTTTGACTCTTCTCTTCCCAAGCCACTTTCATTTTCATTTCCTTCCCTGCTGTCTTTGCCATTTGACTGGACTCTACCAGCAAATGTGTCACAGAGAGTTTTTCTCCTCACAGTTTTCAAAACCTGGTTTTCTACCTTTGTTCTGTGGTCACAGAATGGCGAGATCTTTAAAACAACAAATGTTGCAGCTTCCTGTTGCTGGAGCATCAAAGATTTACAGATTCAAGGTGCACGTAAAAAAATACCACTATTTCTGACTTGTTCATTTTGAATGAAAAGAAGAACATTCAAATCATGAAGCTTAACCAAATGGAACCAGGTTAAGAAGAACAACGATCACGACAGCAGTGATGAGACTGGAAGATTTTGACCTGAATGCCTATGTCTCTTAAGGAGACCACTAAATTACTCAGCATAGGAACTGTTAAAGCCATCCTGACCAACAATGTTTTTAGTACCAGTGACTCTTGTTGAACTCATCTCTGTAATTGCTTTTTATGATGTAATGAATCAGAATGTCTTTAAAAACAATCACAGCAAAAGAACTCCCTTATAATGGGCCAAGTAACCATCAAACTTAAGTCCTAAAAACTAGCACTAAGCACTGGCGTTAAGCATACAAAATTAAGGAAGAAAAACCTATTAGCTTGATTACTCTTATTTACAAAGTAAGAAAGAATAGAAAGCCTTCGAATACCCAATGTCTGCCAGATTTAAAAATGTTCTTAAGGCTAGAACTATGTCAAAGTGAGCTCAGCCAGAAATGTATAATGAGTCAGGGTTATGAGAAGATGGAAGAACTTTTCTTGCTGAATGCATCCCTGCTGTGGGGCACTATCACATGGTGCATTTGGAAGAAGCAGCAACGTACTGAAAATGAACAGCCAAGAATAATTCATTAATAAGAAATTTATCTATTTTTTTTTTATTGGACAAAAAGAATTTAGTTCTGATCAGGCCTGTGAGGTGTTCATCAAATGGACTGTCCAAAATGAACTAGGCAATCCCAGTCTGATACCTAATAGACCCCCTCTGACACCTAATAGAAGGTTTGTGCATAGCAAATCTCTTAGTAATTGCAGTTCCTGACAGTCTCAGCAGTGAAGTCGATGAGTACATGAGCTATGTGGTTTGCCCTTATTATTTCTAGGTCAAGTTTTCCCATGCTGAATCTCCTGCTGGTCCCTCACAGGCACTATCTGCTTGTCGAGGGATGGAGGAGTTTGCTCTCTTGGACTAATTATAAGCATCAAGTTGACACACAGAGACATACATAATTCCTTAATCAGACATCAAATGCTTTTACAGGATTATGCAAATAGGGACAAAAAAGTGGGGTCTGTTGTTTTCCTGCACTGTAAAACTGTCTTGGGTTGCACAAATGTGTCAAACAAATAGGTGGGACTTGCTGAAAGCTTCCTTTTACCCACCCAAGAGGATAATGAGATGTCAGTGGTGAATGAAATTTGATCAGGAGGTTATATGAATAAAACTAAACATCTCACACAAAAGCTGAGTTTCTTCTGGCCATTTGGCACAGACAAGGTCTTACAATAAGCCTGCACAATAACGTCTCCTGATTTGTTAAGCAGATAACAGAGAAACAAACATTTGTAAGCAGCTCCAGAGTTACCGAAACAGGTGAATTGGCGACAAAACATCGCTAATGTTCCAGGTACTTACTTTTTGGAGGTGCCACCGTTGAGAGGCTGACTTTGGAGGGAGCAGAACAGCGTGCTATGGCTTGAGAAGCTCTTAGCCAATTTAATGCAGCAGGGAGGGAAGCTAAGCAGCACAGGCACTAATGAGGCATGGGAAACAAGTTTGACAGGTGAAACTCCTCTCCACTCCCAGTCTACATGGGAGAGTAAATCAAGCATTTGTGGTGAATGGGGGTGGAGAAAAACACCCTTCTGTTTGCTTTTGACTTCAAAGCAAGCAGAGAATGAGGACCTAGTCTCCTAGGGATATATGTGATAATGCAAGAAGGTTAGGTTTTGAAGCTTTAGAGGTAAAGCTCCTTCCCGTCCTTAGATTTAGAGAACAAGTTCAGAAGTGGTTTCTGAGTGCCTGTTCTAGATGTGTGTGTGGTTATTGTATAAATACATTCTAAACCAGATCTTGGCTGTTAGAACATAACTGACTGGTGCAATTTTTGAAGGGAATTCTATTTCTTCTTCAGGTTTCTAATACAAAAATCAGTTTTTCAGTAACGTGGACTGTAAGACCAGGGAAGCAACAGGTCTTAGGTGAGCCCAAGGTAAAGCAGCGTGCTCCACTTCATGCACAAACTCATGCTTAAGTGTGAGCTGTGGGGTGTTCACTGGGGGAAATGCTTGAGGTTGTCCTTCCTTCCCTTATGCAGAGATGTGTCCTCAAACACATCTCTGCAGTACAGATCAAGTGGGCAGACCAACACAGAGCCCTTCAGAGAAGGGCTTGGGCTTTCTTGCTGTGTCTGAGGACACACAGCAGCAGAGCTGCCCTGTTAAGTTATGCTCTGGGTCCGAACCAGGACGAGGGTGCTGCAGGCAGCTGGATGCAGCTCACTTTTTTTTCCTTTCTTGTTTCAAACTGACCCAGATTGAGCTTTATCTAACAGTCTTTTTTGAGCACAGTGTGAAGGAGAAGCATCTCTTGCTGAAACGCATGTCGATGGGCTTGTGAAACAAACACCTCTCCCTCCCTCAGCCTTCCCCAATCTAATTAATAAGGTCATCCCACAGAAGGCAGGCTTATAAATAGCTTTCCAAACACTAATGGAATTAGTTCTGGCCTGGGCAACTTTTCCAGGGTGACACAAGTACCTAAGAAGGGCTGGCTCCTTGGCATATACAGCTGCTTGCAGTACAAATGGTGAAACATAAACATGTACCTGATGTCACAGTGCTCTTGCTGCCAGCATTAAACCTGAAATGGGATTACAGCATTACCTAACAGAACAGAGAAGAGTCATGCAAGTGAAACAAGGGATTCTAGAGGGACGTGCCTTGCATTAGATTACAGTAGGCTAGAAAATGAAATGTCAAATTCTGCTTAGTTTCTCTTTTGTCAGTAATTCTGATAAAAGTGTACTTTCATGGCCTCAAACCTACAAGATGGAGAAACACCATTTCACAGCCACTTGGTCTATGTATCAAGTAATAGTCCTACCATGTATCACATTTCTGGTCCGAAACAAAATTACACAGATTTGAAAATCCATATTGAGAAAAGCAAAGATCAAATTTGATACTGATTCATCTTTCAAACAGAAGCAAATAAGAAAAGGTCCCTTTTTTGAAAGTTGGTAAGATCCTATGGCACACTTGATCCTAAAAGCTCATTTCTACTGTAGCAGTCATTAAGACTGTTTCAAAAACACTGGTATTTTTCCTTGCTGAACAGAGTTGAGTTTATCTGGATTCATGATGTACCTCAAACATCTTTCCACAAGGAACAGTTGTCAGTAGGATAGCAGTGATTTATCGTTACAAGAACTTTCTGTTGGAGTGAAAAATCAAATTCCTTCCTGTTGAATGTTACAAATTAAACCCTCTTCTTAGATGAAGTTGAAGCAAGGGCAGGAGGTGCTTTGTGTAACTGAGAAAAGATCACATCTTTAGAGGAGAAGGAGGAAGAGCAGCACTTGTCAGTCTCTGTACTGGCCTTGGACCAGCGGGACAGATTCTGAGTCATCAGAGGAATGAAGTCTGCTAGTGACTGCAAACGACTTTTACTTCAAAAAACATGGAATATTCTGCTTCCAGACATTGATTCTGTAGCATTTCCTTTGGGAAGCTCCAGTCATAAAGGTGCCACAATTCAAGGCTTTTTTTAGAAACAACAGATGTCACGTGTTCATAGCTTTTAGTAATTGCACCATAACAAAATATGATGAAGGATTTTAACCTGCTGGTGATGGTTGTGTGGCACATAGCCCTGGAACGTCTATCAGTTCCTTCAAATTAAATTGGTATGCAACTTAAACTATCAGGCAAAAATGTTCACACTTATACCCAAGCCACAATAAACCAGTTCCATGTTTAAACCCTTTCCACAGGTGAAGCTGACCGTCTTCAATCAATGTTTTAGACATTGACATGCAAAAACATTTCACCCTTCACTTTTCTTCCCACCATTGGGGTTTCACTCAGTGAACATGTTACTCTTAATACCTCATTTTCAACATCACAATCAATGAAGTGAAATAAGCTGTTACTTAATGGTTTGACATAAAATCCATTTAAGTTAACAGAAAGACTCCCATTGTGTCCTATCAGCTCTAGGTCAAGCCTAAAGTGAATGGAGAGGTTGGAATTTAGCCCATCGTTTGTCATCTGAGAGGAAATGATTTCCACATCCCATTTGGACTACTTAGAGATTTTAAACATATTTAGCAAAAGAAAACGTTGATTCCTTGTCAGTAATTAAAGGGCTGAAATTTTGCTCTGGATTATTTTGAGATTTTAAAGGTAAGTTTGCTTGAATTGTACTTTGGTGATTGTATTTTAGTTTCAACCAGCAGCTTGTTTTCTCAATAGCGTAGAAAGCAAATATAGGAGACAAAGATGGAAATGAATGAAGTCAGTTCAGTTGAAGAGGTGTGTGTGAGGGTCAGGCTGGTGTGGGAGCTTGGCCTCACTGGCAGGGGTTGTGTGGAATCCAAGACCAGGCAGCCTATGGGCTTCCTCACAGAGCACCTTGGTGACACCTTGTTAGCTTCCTGGGGTTTAGTTTTGCAAAGGGAGCAAACATCTGTACTCCAATGCACAGCATTACCTCAGGTCTGCAAGGTTTTGTAAATGGACTTCATAAAATATGAATCCATTTGCTGTATTGCTGGCAAGTGTTTACAAATACAGCTCAGAAGCAAAATGAACATGTTCTTCACTAGAGCCCAACAAACACTAAACAACACTGTTCTACCGTATCTCCCAATCTAAATAATGCTTGTTAGCCTTGGAAAGAGGGAGCAGAGGGACTGGCATGGACAAGAAAGCCGGAGATGGTCTGACTTGCAATTCCCAGGATAGGTTGAGACACTTTGTTTTCCCCAGTGTTTCTGCAGAAATAACTTATGGCATTCAAGGACAAAACCCCAAACGCTTTTTCTCTTGGCTGTAGTCTGTTACACGGAGTAAAGAGAGTTCTGTTTCACAACATTCCTTTGGACAGCGGGAAATTCTTGGTATGTACCATTTAATTATTGGTGGACAGCCCAAGCTGCTGAGAGGTTAGAGGACATGCAAGAGACAGAGGCACCAAGAGGCTTGATTCCAGTGCAAATTTGTCTACTCAGCTTGCAAACAATGATTGCAAAACAGATGTAACTGCTGCTGGCAACCTTTGTGAGGCCTTGCTTCCATTGTCCAGGCAATTTTCACTCTTGAGATAGAAAAAGTGAAGACAGAGATATATTGTGTTGCCTTCGGTGGAACAGGTAAGTTTTCAGACAGATGCTGACCTGACTTTCTGTTGTGTTGGATGAAAGTCTGAAGTGTTCCTGTGGTATAACTGAGTGAGACCGACCCATTGCATAACTGTGGGAATGGCTACAGGGAAAAAACCCTGCAGTGGGGAGGTTTGTAGGAGCCAATTGAAGGGCGAATGGGTAAACAAACATCCAGAGGGGCACAGGAGTCTCTCAAACAGCAAATTCCTGCCCCTGGACTGTTGTGGCACAACAGCAGTATACACAAGGACAAAGATACGTTGGTTCAACAAAATCAAGAAATAACAGTGTCCTCGGTGAATGCTGCAACAGAGACATGTGCACAGACCATGGCTCTTTAGAAACTGCTTCTTTCCCTGGGCTGTCACTTCTGAGCTGCTTCTGGTTATCCAAAGAGAGGAGCAGGAATCCTCACCATGGCTGACCTTGTTCTGCCACACTGGATGTTACAACCCTCTTATCTGTAGCTTGTGGAGGCAAAATTGCAAGGCCGCATTTTTGGGAGTGGAACCCAGAGCCTTGGAGGAAGGCCATACTTTCAAGATCTGTTTCCTCAGTAGCTTCCCCAGTGGCCAGGATGTGGTGCTGGCAGCAGATCAAAGCCCGGGAATTCCTGCGCTGTGCTTGGACCATTCCTCCTGGCTGAGGTCACACCACTCTCCTTTCTGTTCGGCTTCGGCAGGATCAGTTCTATAAATTACAGGGTGAGATAGAGCCCCAGCGTGGGAGTGTGGATGGGGAAGGTGTGTGCTGCTCACCCAGTATGACACACAGCCAGCCACAGCGGTGGCATCTGCCTGTGCCCTCAGCCCCTCTCTGCTGTTACCAACTGCACACGACTCATTTCAACCAGTCTCACGTCTGACATAAATAGGAATGTTGGGCTTTCAATTGCTACCATCAGTTGCCAATTTTACCGGAGTTTTGTACTAGTATTTTACTTAAATATTAGTTTTTTAACAAAAAGAAGCCCAAAGCCATCAGCTCCCTCAGCACTGGGAAACCCTTTGTGGAGGTTCCAGTGAAAATGACAAATGTTTTCATCTGAACTCTCTAAAGGCACATTTCAACAGAAACCCAAATTCTTCTGTTTGGCAGCAGAGCTCTGCTGGGTACATCTGGACTAATGCTGACTATTTAAAAGACCTTTAGTGCCCTTCCAAACCGAAAGGAGGGAATCCACTGTGGGGAAAGATGCCCCTCAGCAGAGGGCAGATGATAGTCTGGAGGAGCATCTCTCTCCTCTTGTTCTAGAGCTTTCGAGAGCAGAGGCCCAACCTTCGTGCAGTTACATTCGTCCCACTCAAACTGAGGGGTACACTATACCTCCACAGCTATGCCTGCAATGTAGAAGGTTAAAATAAATGGTTGATAAATGTCATTAGTTTGGGGATCATCTAACAGAGCTTGTTCAAAGTGTTATTTTTCTCACAGCCTCCCTGCAGGCACAGCAGAACCCTGTGCTCTGCCACACAAGGGGATAAAAATAAACATTTTTAAGCACAAAATCTCCCTACCTACAGCATAAAAGAATAGTACTAAAGTTGCAAATCAAAGGCCTTAACATTAGAGAGCACCAGAATTAGTCAACTCTGGCTTAGTCTTTCTGTATACTTCTAACATGGCGCAGTACATAATGCCATACCCAAACAATTTTTCCTGTAGGAAAAATCACACCCTGGACAGCCTATGTTCACTTCGGGCACAGCTATTCAATATTAAATTTTCTCTTTACTTTTCAGTATGCATTCTAAGGTTTAATCCAAGCTGGGAGGGAGAGGTTTTATAAACTGCAGTTGTGATAATCTGATACTTGGTCATTTGTAGGGTAGCCCTAATATAACTTGAGCACTCAATCTGCATGCTAGATCTTTTCTTGTTAACTTCTTTTGTCTTTAGAAACACATTTTTTCCCCTGTAGTGAGAACAGTGTCTTCTGCTGCAGTGACTGCAGGAGAGTGAACTGCCTGGAGCAGCCAAGTCCCACTGGCTAAATAACCACCTGCATTGGCGTGCCGTTGCTCGGGTGCTTATGGCAAGATCCTGTGTTCATGGAGTGCAGACTGATGCCTGTGATAACCAGACATAGATGGAATTGTACAAGACTGAGTATCCCAAAGTTGTCTTTTTTACAGCCACTACCCAGACCCCGGGGAGGATTTCCATCATTGCAGCATGGGTCTGTGAAGACTCTTGCCTCTGTTCAGTACTGTGGAGCGGAGGCTGAGCTACACATTACACAACCTGCAAAATGAGCTGGAGGTTTATAACAGAACCAAAATTGGACCAAGTCTTTTGTAACAAGTGAGTGGGACCTTAAATGGAGATGTTGTTTGTAGGCATCTCTGCTGCTAAGGAGCAGAGAACAAATATTTGTTCACCCGCCTTCACAAATCCTGTTCACATAAACCCTCTCCCCTCTCTGTAATAAAAAGCTGCCAGAAAGGTTGGCTCTCCGTTAAACTTTGCTGCGGGTGATGAACGTGCCTGCCTCTAAAAGCCGTGCTGCACTCAACACCACACATGGCACGACAGGAATGAACCAGCCCTTCTGCTCAGTGTGAAGGGCAGATTCTCAGCCGGTGTCGAGAGCTGTGACTCCAGGGCAGCCGGTGCAAGCCAGGGCTGCTCTCTGCACCTTTATTCTGGCTGATTCTGCAGAGCTTTGCATCTCAAATCCTGCTTTTTTTATCCTGAAATGTGAAAACACAAACCAAGCAGTTCAGAGTCTCTATTTTAGTCAGTTTACCTGCTGCAAGTAGGGTTTGATGGTGGAGGGATGGAGAACAGCACCATGAAGACACCAGCTCTGTCCATCATCACTTCAGTCTTAGCACCCATGAAGGACCAATCAGCCCACGTGGGACTGCATTCCAGTCATCTGCTACTGTTTTGTTTGCGAGGATGTGCTCCCAGTGCGGGTTCCCACTCTGACAGCCCACAAACACTGTTCACCCAGCTGCCAGTGTTCCCAGCTGGAAGGAGAATGGGACAATGCACATCCTTCCTCCAGTGTTCACACAGAGGAGGTGGTGGAGCTGGTTTTGTGTTGCATGATAGCAGGGGCCAGCTTGAGCTAAGCACGTGGGAATGCAGGCAGCCACTCTGCATGCCTGCCCTGGGGAGCCCTGCCAGCTCACCTCCAGCCCTGACCTCACCTAGCCCCTGTCATTCCAGCTCTTGGGGCCAGCTCCCAGCAGCAGCTCTGTCCTCGGTGCAGAATGGTTTGTTTTGACGGCAGGATAATTAATGTGCTCAGCTCCAGAGCTGTAAAATCCCCGTGGAGATGAGGCGTGTTCCGTTTTTACTGCACCACGGCCAGGTGAGCAGAACACAGTATTCCTACTCAGGATGATCATGCTTAGCTACCTGACTGCAGTAAAAACTGCAGCGGTTTTCCTCATTTTATAGTGGCAAAGCTGGTATCCATCAACCATCCCACGTGGAAATTAACATCCAGAGAGGTCACAGTCAAAACCTGTCAGCTATGGCTAACTCTTTCATGTGATTTCATAAGAAATCACATTTCTTATGTTGGGACTTGAGGCAGCGTTGAAAGAGTAAGCTCTGTCTTCTGCTGGTTGCAGGTGAAGTAGAGAAACTCTTCCTTTTTGTTATTAAAAATGGACTAAAACCATTTAAAGCCATTTTATATATGCACATTTATCCCTTCATATAATGACATTCACTCTTACACATGGTTGCTCCATCCAGGTCTTACCCTGATTTCATAAACAAGAATCACTATCTTTTCTTCCTTGGCTCGCCCTGTAGCTGAATTGTTCAATCCTGTTTTGGGAATGCTCAGCACCGATGTTGGATAAAGGCACTGAAGCAGCAGCAAGGAAAGGTTTACTGACACTACTCCCATATTCAGTGTGGTTTATTTTACGTTCACTGTGGCTTATTTTTTGTTCACCATTATTTGTGCTAATAAACTCTGCAAATATAGACACAGAGCCATTTTTGTATGTGTTTTTCACACTGATAGAATGAATTAGCTTTCCTGCAGATTCTCCATTATATACTGGCTTCCACTATGTACTGTACACGAGAAGAAAACATTTGCCACTACAGGCCTTTGCAAACATGGCTCTCTTCCAAGCTGTCTTGCTACTAAGTAAATACGTATGCGAGGTTGTCTGCGTATGTCACTACAAAAGACTGTTATTTACACATCCAAACCTAATGCATGGCTCACAGCAAATTTCATAAGACACAGAGCTGCAGTGGAACTTCTCTAGAGCTGTGCTCATACCACCTCCAAGACCTGAAACCCAAAATACATGGTAGAGACCAAACTGCCTTCTTCCCACTGAACCTTGAGAACCAAATGAAGTGCCTTGTCACCTGCAGCTTTCTATCAGAAGAAACAAAGCCCAGCTAAGGTCTGAATTTCCTCTGCAGGTACCTATCCCTCTCCCTTGGCTGGGGAAGCACACTGGATTTCTAACCAGGCACTCAGGTTGGTAGAAGAGAGGAGGATTGCTTCCATAGCCACAGATTGGGTTTGAAATCTGATTGAGTCATAACACTAATTCTGGAAGAAATCACCTCACCTGCCAAAGAAGGTAAAATAAGGAAGACTTTCAACACCAGCCAGTGGGAACAAAATGGGTACAGACACACCATCGCTCTTAGAAGAGCAGCAGTTGCCTGTCCCGAGCATGGGATTGCAGACTGGCAGCTCTTCCAGGGCATGGCCCTGAGTTCACATTACCTGTGGTTCATCCCTGCACATGGGCACAGTTCAGAGCCCACATGTTCAAGGAATGGACCCACAGGGAGGGAACTGAGCAGTTCCAGGACCTGCTGAAATCAGCACCTCCTGACCTCATTCTCTTCTTACTCTCATTTCCATTTAGCACATTCTCTTCCATTTTGCATGAATGATTGCATTCCCAGTTCTTGGAAGCCTTGCAAAGATGTACATGTATATTGCAAATGAGTGTGTATTCATATACATGTATATACATACCCACTCAGAGAGAGGTCACCCATGGCTTGCCACCTAGATTTGACTGCAGAAGCGTTAGAAAGGGGAGCAAAGACTGATTTATACCAGCTGAAGGTCTGATCTATATGTTGCAAGATACCTCATGCAAAGTAAACATGGCCTTGCATCATAAACCATAGGCTGCAGCCAAGAAATAGCTCAGCTGGAGAAGTCAAAGAATGAGGAGAGCACAAGCCTGTTCAGGTAAGAGTGCTCTGTATCTAAAAACATGTCCTGACTTATTCACAAGAGGTAGTTTGGAAGCTGTTTTTTAACTTGCAACTCCCCAGTCCTCTGAGCTCATTAAAATGAAGACACTCTAATTTCCAGGAGGGCCAAGAGGGCAAGGTCAAGGAAGGATTTCTTTGTAACGCTCACTCTCAAATTCCAGTGAGAACAGCATGGTTTTCATTATGCCACTGCCAAATGATGAATTACTGCACTATCAAAAGAAAGTAGGACTGCTCTTACCCTGAGTGCAAGAGCTGGAGAAAGAAAGGACCCGATGATTTACAGCTTGTGTACAAGTCTGCCTTGTGAGATGCACAGGCCATTGTACAGGACTGCCACAAATGAGATCTCAGGTTAACAGACACAAGGTCTTGTTTTCAGCAGCTGGCCCCAGCTGGGTGAGGGGCAGCCAAAGCTGCGATAATGGTACCATTGCACATCCCTTTTTCACAGGAGGCTTTGTGGGGGTTCTATCCAGGACCTCAGTTCTGAAGGTGCAAAGCTACTCAGAGAATGAGATGTGTAAAGCTTGCAAAAGAAGCAATTTTTATTGTTGCATGAAATTTCAACTGAGGCCAGAAAGCCCTGGGAATGCCGTGAAATCTCTGCTGAACAGGACTCAGCCTCTTAGGAAGGTCATTTGCTGTTATTTGCCACTGTATTTCCATAGATTGATAACAGAAGAAGACAGTTTGATGAGACAAATTATTTTAGTTCAAACTGAAGCAAGTATTTCATTCATCTTTCACCCATCTGCACTTGAAAAGGGCCATCTCCCCACTATGAAGCATCCTAACTGGCTAAGAAAAAACACTGCTTGAGGCCCTCAAAAGGAAAACAAAGCACAGCCCTAACGACATGGCTTCAGGGTGCTCACAACAGTAACTGCCTCTGCCTCTCAGGAAAGCTTTCCTGGAGTCCATGGGTTGAGTCTGAGGACTAAGACACTGTCTTTTTAACACTTAATTAGCTGGAGAAATTAGTGGTCATGTTGCTGTACAAAGAGCAACAAAAGGAGTGTGGAAACCAAGGGGCTGAGAGCTGCTCATCCTGAAACCAGAGCGGGATGGCAGAAACACATCCAGCAGCCAAACTGTGTCTTGACGCAGGCTCTGAAGCATGGCAGCTGAACGTCAGCCGGGGGTGTATTCATGCAAATTTGGACATTCTCTCCTGCAGTGCACTTGCACTCATGTCACCCTTGGGTATTTCCACTGAAATCCCATTGAATTACCTCGAGTAACCTCCTGCCCACAATGGGGAAACAAAGAGCAGAGCACAGCCGTGGCTTCGAAGCCTGTCCAGGTTCACAACCGAGCCCCAGGCAGCAGAACCTGTCCCCTGCAAATCCAAAACCTGGAGCACGGAAAGAGCAATGGTTTGTGAGGAGAAACAGAACGCACCTGATGGGCTGTGCCTGTGACCCAGGATGTGCTTTTTGGAAGGATGATGCTTAGCACAGTAGTTGCTTGACACAGCTGACTGTCAAATCATCTGCCCTGTCCCATTAGCTCTGGAGAGGAGAAAGCGTGGTCCAAGGCAAGGTGAAGAATGAGAATGAAGCTTCTAAATTCAAGACACTGTAATACAGAGTTAAAATAGAAACACCTGCAATCTTTGTACAATCTGCAATTATGTGCACAGACGACGTCTCTGCATGTGTAGGTGTATGCATGCATTGTGCATTAATATGGGTATAACAACCAAAGAAGCTGATATAGTTGCTTTTCTTTCAATATTACCTTTCATTATGAGATAATGGATTATGATTCAATTTTCTGAATCCATGGCAAAACATTTAAGCATTTTGTGACTTCACCACATGCCCCTTGCAGGAGTCTGCTCTGTGCCAGCAGCCAGGGCTGTACCTACACACCTATTTTTCTCCCTCAAGTGGGGCTGCCTTGCCTTGCTCCAGTCAGCTTGGGCACTTGCTGTCCCCACCTCAGTTACAGTCGTGATCAGGCAAAGCAGCCCTTTGAACTCAGAGATTATCTGGGCCCTCATTGCCTTCTGGCAGGTTATTCTGTGAGTTTCAAATGGACATGATCTGGCTGATGGGTTTATCTATTAAGACAGGAAAGCTGGTGCCCTGTAGGAGCAGAGCTAATCTGATGGAGTAGCACTTAAAACAAGAGTGGTAAAACATGTCTGATCCACAAAGATGCTTTCAAGCCCTGCACTGGGCAGGATGTGGTGGCAGGAAGCTGCGCCACACTTACAGCATTGTCACACACTGCTCCCACTCAGAGCTGTGCCACTGGCCCCACGCATCCTGCTTGGCCCTGCTCAGGACATGCATTGGTGCAGTCTTGCTGAGGTCTGGCTGCTGTGCACACAACAAGTGGCTGCTGGGAGCCATCTGTGCGGGATGGGAAGTACCTGGAGATCAAAGGGTACCCTCTGCATTGCAGGCAGGCAAGAGCACTGCTGTACACCTGCCTGGGGAGCAAGTAACAGCAAACAGCTGGACCTGGGCCACTCCAGGTAAGATGAAGACTTTGCAAAGCCTAGAAACAAAGAGAGGTGCTTCACCTTGTGTGCCGGGGCACAGCTTGGCCTTAAGCTATCTGCTTTCATCCTTTTCATCCAGTAAGTATGCTTTGACTTCTGCTCTAAAACGAATGGAAATGACCTGGCTTCTCCAGCACCTGTTACTCCAGGTTACCCTGTGTACTTCCCAGCACAGAGGACACAGAAACACTTCGGTCACAACCCACCTCCTCCCAAGCAGCTGTAAAACAAAACAGGAAACAGCAGCCCTACAGTGTGACCGTGCTTTGAAGCTCTGTCCTGTGGGACAGGCTTCAGTAACCTTTGGGGGGAAGCTTTAACAGCCCCACCACTGACGGAACCTTTCTCTGCCCTCTTGCCATAAGCACTGCTGCCTGCTCCTCTTGGATCCTGCATACCAGGCTGGGGATTCTCTCTTCCACTGCATGCTAGCAGGCAGTGAAATCACATCACATATTCACCTTAAGGAGATGATGAGGGCTAAACATTTTCTGTTTGCAGAAGGGAAAGAGCAGCAAGCCTATGTATAAAATCATTTCCCATTAACCATCCTGCGATAGTATCTTACAACCTGCTCATGGCAGTTTTAACTGTCAGCCCAAGCTGATGGACTTTGAAACACTGAGAACACAATATCACAAGAGCAAGGAACCCCAGCATCTGCCACACTGCAAAGCTGGCAAGAGACAGTTGGAGGGAAAGAAAAAGGGTCCTTTGTCCCTTCAGCTATAAAGAGATAGTAGCAGGAGAGCAGCATGTGTCCTCCAGGCCAAAGAACCCTGCCAAGACAGTTGTAAAACTACATCGTCTTGACAATGACAAGCTGTATCTCCTCTTTCAGTTATGGCTTAAAGCTCCTACTTGTTCAAGCGGTTCTCTAACCTCTACCACAGCAAGTTGGTAAAACCTCCATCCTCCTAAGGAACGCTAAAACACCAGTAAAGAGCGTCCCAAAGATGTAGTGTTCACACTTCATAACTGTTTTTTTCCATGCCAGAATGAGTTAAGGTGGGAGCCTCTGTCCTGGCCTCCAGTTTCCTGGCTTTCCGCTGTCTGCGTCACGATATAATTCTTTCCAGCCATCCTTTTCCTCAGATGTTCAGAGTTCACATTGGGATCCCTGCCAGGTCTCCTTCCCAAAACAAACACAGAGCCTCCTGATGCCAACGATTTGCCTTCTATTCAATACCCCAGGGACAAAACACTTGGTTTTACAGGCGCTGCCCCGATTCTCAATTCTGCAGATGTAGATAAATAAAAATGCAGCTTTACAGAGCCTTGTCTGCACTAGAACAGACTTACAAGCTGTCTCTCTCCATCAACTGTAAATAGAGCTTCAATTAATTAAGGAGGTTATTTGCCAAGTTAGTGCACAGAGTTTCAGCAAACATAATAAGGTTTATTGTCAACTTACTTTTTCCTGGTGTGATCACGCTTGCATTAGTTTGCTAGTAATAAAAACACCCACCTCTTATTGAACCACAGTGTAAACCTGATCTAAAACTAATGCCCTGAAAAGGGATCAAATACTATTCCCATCTAATTAAAAAGCTTTCCTTGCCCTCCAGTGTCCCCAGGTTCAGGCCTTTTCTGCTGCTGTAACCTGTTTGTTGCCTGGAGGGCCAGAAATTGCAGAGCTGTTGGTGGCTGATGAGAAATGATTCAATGGAAACGCTGCTGTGAGCCCTGTAGATAGCAAACCACATCCCTGCGCTGCTCTGAGCTGGGAACAGGCTGAGAATCTGATAGATCCTTTCTGTCTACTAAGGGACATGTCCTTCAGGCTCCAGCTAGGTGAAGTGTGTGTCCTTTAGCAAGCCAAGGCTGCTGCTGCCTTTTCTTCTTTTGAAAGGAAAACAAGAAGGTTTTCTCTGAGGGAACAAGTATGGGACCTAGGTACAAAACGAACATTCAGAGAACAGAAATAAATCCCCTCCAAGAAGCACTGTTAATATGCTTTTATCAAGTACTGTCTTTTTGTTGTTAGGGAAGGTAAGTGGTATAGTGGCTATTCCCAATGACCATGGCACATGTAGGCATTAAATCAAGTGCTGCTACTCACAGATACTTTTTCAACCAACCTTATTCTTATTTGATTTATATATGCCCAGTTTCCAGCAACAGATTCGAGATAACTACATTATTCCCTCAGAACTTTGGGTCTCCACTGTGTCATTTGAAGAAGGCTCCGGTGAAGGATGTGCCTGATTCCTGTCTTCCCATCCCTTTCCTCAAAGGTTTCGACACAGAATTGGCCTGAATTTGTACATTTGTTTTATTTAAAGGTGGCTGGGCTAAAAAAAAAACCATGAAAAATTATCTAATGAAGTTACTAAAAATATCGATGATCTGAGCAATATTATTAACACAAATAGAGGTGGATGCTAAGCCTATATTCTTTGCTCATGCTGAAGTCAATAGCAGTTAAGTTCAGTGTATTTCTAGGGTAATGAAGAGCCTAATAAGCTTCAATACTGAAGGAGCATGAAATGTGGGTGTTTAAACAATATGTCCAAGTTTCCTTGCTCTCAGGAAGAGACACAAATATGTTATCATTCATAATTAACAACATCTCTGTAGCACCACCCGTGAAAGAATCGCATGTTCCTTCATAAATATTAAATCAACCCAACACCCAGCTGTGTAACAATTACTATTGCCATTGACAGATGGAGAAACTAGGGCACAGTCTCATTGCCCACACAGAGCATCTGCTGCAGAGCTGGGAAGAGACTGACCTATCCAAGTTGAACAATCCAGTGCTGGATCCGGATGTCTCATGACAAGTATCTGCCTCCAAAAGCTGCACCCAAATTGTCACATCAGGGTGGAAATGCTTCTTTGAAAGGTTAATGTCAAACAGTGTCATTATTAGAGGGGGAAATGAAGCAGCAGCATCTCCAGGGAAACAGGCACATGTGAGAAAGAGAGGAGGCAAAACCAGGAGTTGGAACTGCAGCTAGAGATGGCAGCCATACCTATTGTCCCATGTTTTATGTTCCTGGTATGACTTTCTATTAAGTTAGGCAGCATCCTGCTGTGAATGTCAGAGCAATTTACTTCTGAACAATTTAGGTTTTTGTCACTCAAGCATGAAGGGCCAGATCTATACCTCAGAATCCTGACAGATGCCCCAGGAGTCATCTTGCTTTCCTCCTGGGCAGCAGCAGCCGCCAAATAACCCCAGCATACAACCCCCCATTGACCCACCTTCCTCGTGCATATCCTCAATATGGCACTGGCTGTCATTTCACCCCCCACTGAAATGCACCTATTCTGGGCAGATGCTGCAGCAGCCCCTTAGGGACATCAGCAACACTCATGCGCTTTCATTCAACACTCAGACCCTGAAATTCAGCACAGAGAATCAAACACTTGCCAAAGTCACAAAGTCATTTGGGGTAGAGCAGGACCAGGATACACAGGTTGATATAAACCTTATAGACAGGACAAAGTTAGCTTGGGAGACAGGGCTTGCAGGTTTAATCCATCTAAAGGATGGCATGCTGGGCTGTAAGGCTCCCCTAAGTACAAAGAGCATTGGCTTATGGCTGGGAGAACAGTATTTCCAATTAAACACCCAATATCAGTTCTTCTTTTGGCATTCACACCAAAGCACTAGTATTATGCAAGCTAAATAGCTGATAACACAAGGTGATGTGGTTCTAGGCAATAAAAACTATTCTTAAGCTCTTCTTAGAGCCAAGAGGTTTGACTTGGACATGTTGCTGTGCTTCTACACTTCACACTGAGGATGAGCATGGGCACCACAAGAACAATGTGCTAATAAAAAGAAAATAAAGTTTTATACTTTGTCCAATTAAAAAAGAAAAGAATTATTGCAGGGGAAGGAATTCTCCCTTGTGGATATGGGTTAAGTCTGTGTGGACTAATCCTCTACTCATATGCGGCATCTTATTAGGGATTTAAAAAACCCTGAAGGCTTAGATGTATATTTACAGTGGAGCAGGCTCATATGAAAGATGTATTTTCAGTGAATTTAATGACACATTTGACTGAATTCGTGTTGAAGAAATCTAGAAATCTGGTTGGTTTGGGTTTTTTTTGCTGTTGTTTCTGTGAAACCCTTTAATAAAGGCTTTACAGAAGCAGTAACACGTAACTTTAAAAGGGCTCTAAAGCCAATTGAAAGCGAGCCAGAGCAGACTGAACTGCTTCCTGCAGAACAACAATAAATCCTTACAGCACCACTCGGTTCCCTTCAAGCCACAGTCACAGATCATTGGGCTGCCACGATGACCACAGCTCACCCAAAGCAAGTGTCCTGAGGCTCTATGCCCATTGTCTCCCTGGATTTACCATGGTTTGTTCATCAGCTTCACTGCTCCATCCACTCCAGCCATTGTCTGTTGGAGTAGGTTTTATTTTGTTTGCTTTGAACCTACTGAAGTCCATTCATAAAATGCAATTCAAGAGCAGCCCCTGCACGCCGGTTTTATAGTAACCCCCTTAGGAACCACACAAATGTGTAAGAAATCAATCTCAGTGCAGAGGACAGTAGAGTAGGGAAAATTAACACAGAGCAGAGACATGGGGGCAAAATGGGAACTGAGCTGCCCAAGGATGTCCCATAAACCAAGGGCAGAACTGGGAACAGAACAGATTTTCTAAATCCTCATCCATCCAACACTCTCCAAATCATACTGTTTCTGAATAAATGTCAACAAAATTCTTACCAACATCTTACTTGCACATGGCACATACGTCAGAACAGTACTCCTATGTTAGCTATCCAAGCCTTAAAATACCACCTAATCCTCTCAGCAAAACACCTCTACATAGGCACAGACCGTGATCAACTGAACAACGTTAAGAGCCAGACAGATTATATAAAAGCTCCAGGAGTGCTGTTTTACTGCAGCTGGCACTTTCCCCATGTTCCCAGCTATGGACCAGAGCTTGCATGATGCTGCAGATACCTCAAAGGGACACCTCAGTCTCTGCACAACTCCCCTGCAAGGCTTGGTTTGTTATAGCTATTAGCAAAGCCTCACTTCAGAATGCTTTTGAGGCTGTGTGAATTCCAGCAGGGGATACACATTTTACATGGCATAACTTAGGGAAAAGAGCTGCACTACTGCTACAAGAATACTTGTGCCCATTTTCTCACAATGATGCAAAGGACGTGGCAGAGGACTGCAAGTGCTGGGGGGAATGCAGCTTCACGGGTGATTTCCTGCAAGCTTGGCCTGATAACAGTCCATTTGCATGCATTAATCCTGCCACAGTCATTAAGTAAAGTGTGGTAGCTGAGACCACGTACTGCAAAGCAGTAATTCCACTCACAGTGACTTGATTACTTGCAATCTCCATACATACCCAAGGGCTCTCCCACTGCTTTCATACAGCAATATTGTTCTAGCAGAGACAAAAGTAAGAAAGGCATTTTGTCCCCATTGGAAAGGCAAAGTCCTGATGCACTTTAGTCTCTCATTTTCTGGAAAGGGATTTTACCCACAGTAGAAATACTATCAGGAGGAACGTGCCATGTACTTCTTTTACCTCCATGTTTCAGGGCAGAGTCCACCAACTCTATCATAAGTGATAAACTTCCACAGAACAACGAACACTGTGCTCCTAGAAACCATCCCCCTGCCTGCAGCCTCCCTGCACACTGCAGCCTGCCTGCTTAAAGCTTAAGCAAAAACCTTGCCCACACCAAAAATCAGCGACTTTGCCATTGAGATGCTGGAGCCAAGAGTCTGTGGTTGGTGCACACAGAAGGTTTGCAGATCTGGAGAACTGCAGCTATGTAAAAGGACTTACTAAGATAGCCTTGCAAGCCTCTACCTCGGCATTATTACTTACAGAAACAGCGTGGTGAAGATCCTTGGGCAGCTCAGTTCCCACTTCAGCCCTTTTGTCTGCTCAGTGTTATTTTTTTCCTGCTCTGCACCGAGACTGCTTTCTTCTTAGACATGAGTGTGGCTCCTAAGGGAGTTACTACAATACAGGCATGCAGGGGCTGCACTTGAATTGTATTGTATGAACTCCAGTAGGTTCAAAGCAGAAATGTGTCCTGGAATCATTACATTGTTTGCATGACCTTTGCCAAAGAACCACACAGTTCTTCTCTGGCATTGAGGCATTTCATGTGGCATCTCACCATCACCGAAGAGAGCTGTGCCACACACTTGTGATATTTTTGAGTTGGCTTTCATCCTCCAAGGTCTTCTTAGCACAGATTGTTATTAATGTTCCGTAACACCAAGAATCGCTTATCACCGAGAAGGTTCCTAGCATGTTAGATGATACATGAACACACAAAAGGCTTTCAAAAGCTTACAAGCTGACGATAAGGCAGATAGGAGAGCCCCAAAAAAGATAACACTGCCCTGCGTGGGTGACAGTGGCAATAACATACCAACAGCTTAGTCACTGCCAAGTTTTGGCAAAGCAGCTACAGCTTGTGGTTACTAATCAAACTTTTTCACTGCTAAATTACCAAAACAAGACATTCAACATGATTATTGCAGTATATGTGGCAAAGGATCATGCCTCCAACTTCTGATTTATTACCAGTTTCATCGCATCAAGGGTTTTAATCAAGCTCCCCAGGAGCCTTATTTCCAATTCAGGCTTCCTTCCAAAACCAGGGTAATACGTAACTCACAGGGGTGCAGAGGATAGCCTGAATACAAAACTAGGCTCATCCTCAAGAATTTAGAAACCAAAATGAAAGCCACTAACCATTCTGTCTGCTTTTAAAAATACAGATAAATGAAAAAATACTTGAGATTTGTTAGTGCCAGGATGCTCTGCTGGCTGATGTATAAATCACCACTTTGGGATGTAGCGCAAGCAGATGCTTACTACCCAGCTGAACAAGAGCTTTGTTCAATTGTGATTTGAATTCACTGGAGTTTATTTCTGGAAGTATTTAAAATGCCTGTGCTGAAGGCAGTAGGACCACTGCACCCAGCGAGTCATCCATGACACCTGATGTAGGCAGGTAACTAATCTCAGCATGTTTACTAAAGCTTTCTGTAGGACTCTGAGGATACTTCACATTCAGATAAATAACATATGGGACAAATACCTTGAACTGTGTGGGTCCAGCACTACTTTTTCCTTAATAACAAGTTAAAATTCACCAGTTAAAAGAGTACCACACACAGTAACTCTTAACCAGAGGGACACAGGAACCTGGCATTATACATCTTTGGATTTCAGAAAAGAAATCTCAGGGTTTTGCTTGATTTCAGCATGTTTGGGTAGAAAAAAAAAACAACTTAAGCCACAAATCTGTAGCCAGATTAGTTTTAAAATCTGGTTTGGCCACCAGTGACAAAGTGCCTCTGCCAGCATGGAATACAGCAGGAACCAACCCAGGCAGCATCTCCCCAGCTTCTCAGGTGGGTTTTGCAGCCCAGCCTGACAGGGACAGAGCAGGACCTGAGCTGGCTGTGCTTGGGAACAGCCACACAACACTGCAGCCACTTCTGTGGCTACAGGATCAACATCCCTCGTCTCTGTCCATTTGTGCTTCACCTGGAGGACAAAGAAAGCACTTTCCTTCCTTTCAAGGGACATGAACTTGAGTCCACCAAACACCTACAGGGAGAAAACCAGCAAGACATGGAAGAAACTTCTTAGCCAAAAAGGCATCTAGCTTATAGCTCCCAACTGATTGGGAAAATAACAGGAGGTGATACGATAAAGAGTAGATTTACTGGAGGTACAATAAGAGCCTTCATGTGGCCCAGCTGGAGCACAATACAGCTGAAAGAAGGCTCGGGGACAAAAGGCAGGGTCAGACACATGGAGATGCACATTGAAAGATAGGACATAGGTCAACTTGCTGCAAAGGGTCAGAGATTCCTGTTTCATGGGGCAGACAGCAGCAATAACTCACACATATTGCATTACTGGTACATTTACCCTGGCTCACACTTTCCCTTAGGCAGGAAGCATTGTACCCAGCTTTTCCAGGAAGCATATTGTATGCTGTCAGGGGATTTGTGCAGGGCAAGGAGTACTCTGCCCGGTAAGAGCAGAGCTCATGTTCTCCATATGGAAAATAACTGCCAAGACAGGATTGGCACTACCCTCTGGGGACAACATGGAAAGTATTAAGTTCTGATGGGAGCAGCAGCTGGCTTGTATCAGAAAGGCACTATCTCTATCCTTTTAAAATCCTTTGTGCTTCTTTTCTCACTGGAGAGATAAACAGTCTTCCAAGGTCATTTGCACTAAACTGGCTGGAGAAGATGTGCTGAAGCTGCAGGGCAGTGCTGTAGGTGGGATGCTTTGAACAACACCGCGTTCCCGCAAAACCAAAGGTACCAAGCACAACTTGAGATTAAACAAAGGCCCTTTTCCAGTGCCTGAGTGGATACAGCATCACTGCTTCTGACTGCCAGAGGGCTGCAAGGCAGCAGCAGTGCAAATGGAATTAGTTTCCTTATGGATGGCAGGCAGGACTGCAAGCCTGTATCAGCACAGAAAACTGCTAAATGTAAAATGACCCCCCTGACAATGGCACCATATCAAATAAATCAGGGTCTCGACTTACCTTGTGAACACGTTATCCTTCTGCACACGGAGAGTAAACATAGCAGAGGAGGCAAGCTGATCAGCAGAAACCCGAGCTCTGAGGCAGGGTCCCCTTACACAACAGTAGTCCTTTTCCCTGGCAGGTCAGAGGAGTTCTCGTAGGCAGAGATGAGCCCCTTTGCCCAGCGGGTGTTAGGGGAGCCCTGCTGCATCACCACCAACCGGATCGGAGGCTGGGTTTCTGCAGGGACCTCAGGAGCATATTCCTTGCTGGGATCTTTCCCCCTGCAGTCATAGAGCACACAGGAGATCAGGAAAACCAGAAGTAAAATAACGTAACTAGCTACCAGAATGATGAGATTCAAGGTAACAGGGTCAATCTCCAAATAAAACTCCATTTGGTCCCATACTATTGAGTGCAAACCCAGAGAAAGAAGTTTCATATGCTCGAGTGAGCAACCACTAACTGATCAGAATAGATGTATTGGCTTTGCGGTAAAAATATATTAATCCTCAGGTCTCCTGTAGCAATGGATTTCCCTGAACTGGATGATTAAAGCAGCTCAGTTTAATAACTTAAGCTCCTTCTTCTAATGCCACGTTGCCTACAGTGGCAGAAGCTAAATTTGAATGCTATATTGACAGCAAAACATCCTCCTTGCTCAGGGAATATCTTTCCTTGCTGGACAGGTATCAACCCAGTTTTCACCTAGGGGCATTTGGCAGGATCTCCCTTCCTCAACTGGGTTTGGGACCGTGGGCTGAAGAGAACTGAGCTGTGCAAACAATAAATGAATACAGAAATGTTGTGGTTTAAGGCCCTCAAACTCACAGTCGCTCTCACTCACTCCCCCCCCTCTTTCTTCCTCAGTCCCAGGAGGATGGGGAGGAGAATCAAAAGAATGCAACTCCCACAGGTTGAGATAAGAACAGTTTAGTAACTGAAGTATAACATAAATCACTACTGCTACCACCAATAACAATAACAGCAAAGCAAATACAAGGAAAGAATACAAGAGCTCACCAACTGATTTCCACCCAGCCCGACCAAGCAGTGCCTCCCATCACCCGATACCAAGTCCGATCACACAGTGCCCCCCCCCCCGGGTCTCTGATCTCCATTTTACATCCTGAGCATGACATGCTGTGGTATGGAGTACCTCTTGGGTCAGTTTGGGTCAGGTGTCCTGTCTCTGCTTCCTCCCAGTTTCCCTCCTCCCTGGCAGAGCATGAGGCTCAGGAAGCCCTCTGCCAGCCTAAACATTCTAAGCCATAACTACAAACACTGGTGTTAGCAACACTGCTCCCAAGCTGAAAACCAAAACCACAGTGCTGCACCAGATACTATGAAAAAGAGAAAATGACTGCTGCTGCTGAACCCAGGACAAGATACAAATCAGGGAGAAAGTAATTTGCAAGGTAATTTCTCACCGGTTCTGATTTCAACTAAGACCTTATTGTCCTGTGCTAGTGCTACAGAAGGGCTTTTAACGTGAATTAAAGACTTCTGTTACCCAGCTCCATATGAGGATTACTGGGACATGTCACACCATATCATATCGTATGCTGCCCAGCCAGTCCTTGCATGAACTCAGCTCTAGGGTCCTGCTTCCCACAAGCTGCTCTGTCCAGCCTGAGTCTCCCACACGCGAGAAGGTGCAACACCACTGCAGCATTTCTGTAGCCTGGGCATCACAAACTTCATTTCCCCACGTGGACGCTCTGCTTGCTAAAACAAAAGATGAAGCTTGTGATGTGACTGTCCCCTGCCTGGCAGCAGTGCCCCACTGCGCAGCCACAAAACCTGCAAGTTCTTCCTGCATCTTCCAGATTTACAGCTCTGAAGCTGATGAGCAAGTAGGAACACACGTAGCAGCCATGCATTGCCTACACAGCACTTTGCTTCAAGGCTGTGCTAGAGAGATCACCCTTCCTTCTCCCCCTCCATAAAACCCAGATGTACAAGATAGCAGAAAGGCAGACACAAAGGGCAGGAGGTGATGCTGATGAGCACCACAGACCCTACGTCAACATGCTCACCCCTTCCACACAAAACTCCAAGGTGTTGGTCAGCATTACAGCACAAGAGTGGTTTAGGAAAAGATTAGGCTGTCCCAGCTCTTAGCACTGCCAGAGCTGTGGAGAAGGGCTTTACATGTCAGCAGGAATCCAATCTGGTGCATCTAAGCTGCAAGAAATATGTTATGGGGCCATCCTGCTGCCATGGACCTCAACACATGCCGCTTGTTTTAAGGCCCACATCAGCTGCATTTCCCCACTATCTGCCTTCACAGCTTCTTAGCTGAGAAGCAGGTTGTATTGAGAAGTAATCCCAAGCCTGGCACTGCAAGAGGCATGCACAGCAGGGAGCACAAAACACAAGATGCACATTTGTGTGACCCTCATGTTGTGTCTGTTACATACCATGTGTGACATCTAAAGCAGACCAGGCATTTGGCTGTTGCGTGCGGCTTAAATGAGGCTTTTTTCAAGACAGGCTGAGGGTTTTGATTACACACTTCCCTTCCACAGCAATGATGATCAGAGCTGTGATTTGGTTTCATGATTGCTGGAAACCAAAAGGCTTGTGAAAATCCCTCCAAAATGCCACAGAAACACAGGCGTCTTTGAAAGACAACAGAGTTTATGGTCTTAAGTTTCAACCATGTTGCACTACAAAACCTTAGTACCAAAGTAGTAAATACTGTATAGTTCTTATGTTGAGAGAGATATGGGATTTTATATTCCTTTAAGCCCTTTAAACTAGTCCTCAAATGGCAGCACTGTTCTCACAGAAGTGAGTACAATTTTTCCCCCTTGCATTTATTTGGTACCAGCAAGTTTGCCAAACCTGAACTGTCTCCTTTAAAAGGTCCTCCATGCTGGCTTCAGGTTTCTGTCCAATATCACAGCTGGGAGATACATGCCATTAAGTGTTTAATTTATAGGCATCATGACAGCTCCTAGGGGACTTTTCAAACTGTAAAATCTGGTGCTAGATTACCACACCACCTTCCGTTCTGCTGCAGACACAGTCTCTTTGAGAGAGAAAGGTCTTCATGCTCCTACATCTCTGCAGCTTCTCAAAGAAAAGAAACAGAGTGAAAACACATGATTCTCTCAAAACACCCCTGGAAGGCTGCACCCAGGGCTGTTTGCAGCAAGAATTCATATTAATGCTGTTGTATCCCCAGATCTCTGTCCTTGAGCCAGAGCTGAAAACTGAAGTCTGCAAGGGGACTTGGCTTTATTTCTTCCCTCCTCCCAGTTCATTTCACTGTTGAATATTCCTGTGCCAAAGGATTGCCAGGGTCCAGTTCCACCTGCAGCACCCCTGCCCAGAAGGGCCATCACTCCACCCCAGGAGCCTTGCCTGCACACACACTGGGGCTTTTTACAGCAGAGGCTCACTCCAGCACTGGCACTATTCCCAGGGTTGGTATCCCGGATTTCTCCCCTGCCCAACACTGCTCTCTCCCACCCATCCCATAGCCACAGCTCCATAGCCGACATCAGTCTGTGAGAAACTCCAGCATCTTCCCATCCAGCATAAGAGTTCAACAGTGGGCGCCTGCTGCACCAGCTGAGTACAACAGGTCAGGGCTGATCACACCAGCCTTCTGGCTGGTGGATCCCAGCTGCAGCAGCTCGGAAGGGGCATCCATCACACAATGCATCGAGATGGATGTACACAGCAGAACGCCCAAAAGGAACCAGGCTCTGCTGAACTGAAGCACAGGGAAGAAAAAAGCAGTTTCCAGTTCTGGTGCTTCCCAGATGAAGCCTGAGTGCCTCATGTGCTGTGGAAAATGCTTCTCAACACACTTGATCCAATCCCAGTGCAGCACCTTGGAGCTGCAACCCAGTGAGGGAGCCACCACTGCCAGGCTTGCTTGGTTTAACTGCAGTGTCATGGCCAAAAATAGCCCCAGGAAATAAATCTCAATAGTGCAGTGTGAAAGAAAGGAATACGGATGACAACAACCCCAGCATATTTCAAACAGAATAACAAATGGTCTGAGACCATCTGATGACTCAGAAAGGACAGGCCTACCTCCTAACACCTTGTCCTGCCTTGTCTTTCCCGTGTGCCTTTCCTCACGTGGCTTCTCAGTCCTTGGATCGTCTTTGTGGTTCT
Organism: Forpus xanthops; assembly: GCA_032466535.1. NCBI lineage: Eukaryota > Metazoa > Chordata > Aves > Psittaciformes > Psittacidae > Forpus > Forpus xanthops. The sequence continues at coordinate 27,564 of JASSUY010035910.1, forward strand.
TCTCTGGCCCCTCTCCATCGTGTCCACATCTCTTTTGTACAGCAGAGACCAAAACTGACCAACGGTATCCCGACTTTATGACTCAGGCGTTTCCCAGAGCTGTCTTCCAGCTCAGGTTTGCAGGATCATGCTCGCACCGTTACAAACGCCTTACTCGGGCTGGCCACACGTGGGCGCTGTTGCTTTCCCTATGAAAGCACCGGACCGGGGAGCGGCCGAGCGCGGCGCTGGGGGATCCCGGGCAGCGCCGGACCCTTCCGTACAGAGGAAACCCCTGAGTGCGAGCAGCACCGCTTGATGGGAAGCAGAGCTCTACTTTTGGTCAATGGTGTCAAGCGTCCGTCAGCATCTGACGAGAGAAAAAGAGCTTTCACCGTTATTGTGCAGGGTTTATACCGCACTCATTCTCAGGAGGCATTTGAGTGCAGTGGTTAAACTATTTCCTGCTTTAGGGGTGCATTTGTTACTTATTTGACCTCGACAGCACTAGAAAACAGCTACTAAAATGCTGGAATTCAAGTAGGAAGATGAAGAGAAAAAACATAAAATGGCCATTATGGTGCAGAATTAGTCTACATTGTTGTTTGCGTTGCAGCTCCCTCCAGGGACCCTAAACCCACAGATACACAAGTCAGTAAAGCGTCTGACTTTGAGGCTCTGAATAGTCCTACAGAGGTAAAAGAGAAGCTGAATCACAGTGGAAAAAAAGCTCAAAACAAAGGCTGAAGTCTTACCACGTTAAGCATCACTCACAAACATTACCTGCATATCTTCAGCTCCTCACCCCAACACCTCAGACATCACTTCTACCACACTCATAAAAACATTTCTCCCCCAAAGCCCTTTATACCCAGCCGACAAACACACAGACTTACATCCAATTGCCTTTATCCACAAATCAACTTACCAGAAAAGCCTCAGCTGGAGAGGATCTGGTGCTCGGTCAAAGAAAGGCAGTTGCCATAAGGTGGCAGCTGTTGATCAGCTATTTTTCTCATTGCTTTCTCTTCATCTCAGGGCTTCAGGTGAGATGCATCCTTCAAACAGACATGGAGTGCTGATGCTTACTCTTTCCTCAGTTCCCTGCAAGAGCTCTGCTGGCATCAGAACTGGATCTCTTTGGTGCTGCAAGAAGCAAAGCCCAAAGCGATATGATTCTGTGCTGTGATGGTTTCACCTTGGATAGGGATTATGCAGGCAAAAGGATAATTTTCCTAAGAGTGTGTACAAATGCAGGGTGATGCATGACACTGGAGTTGGGTGACCTTAGCCGGGGGCTTCACAAGGTGTGACAATCCAACTGCAAGCCTTTTCATGAGCTCTCTAAGATGTAATTCAAATGATGCTGAATGTTCATTAAAAATAGTTTAAAAATTGGTCGACTTTTTCTGTTAAGCAGGAAGACAGATCGGATGTGAGAGGTAAAACCCAATACTTGATTTTAGAGCAGCGACCCAAACCATCATGTGAGATAAACTTCCCTGTATAACTTTATAAACATAACGGGGCTGACATCAGTGGAGCATGGGTGCAGTTCAGTCAGTGCTGCTTGTAGGGTGACAGCCTAGAGAAGGTTAGTGCCTGAAGAAAAGCCACATTATTTTTCATCTCTCAGTAACTTTCCAGCGAGAACTCAAGTCAAAATGTAGCAGATCTGGTTTGGTGTGCTATGAAACACCTGGTCAGGCCTCTTGTCCTCAGCTGCTTGAGAAGCACATACAAGTGTGAATGCCTTGTCAATATTAATGGTAAACTGACTTAAAACAGGAGGAAGAAAATGAAGATGCTTGACATTGAATGCAAGTCTCCTAAAATGGGTCACGTGTGGATAAAGCAGACTCAAACTGGGTCTCAATTTTGCTGGAGCTGGGCTGCTCGCTTGATGTGTCTTCTGTCCCATAACACATCTTCTGCAAGAGCTAATGCACATAACGCAGATACAGAATCAAAGTGTTAGTGCACATAATGCAGATACAAAATCAAAGCGTATAGACATGGTTGCATCAAGTCCAGTGAATCTTCTTTTGCTTACCCCACTGGAGTCCACTGAGTACGAACTCAAAGTTACACCACATAAACTGTCCCCTCCTTCCCACTGCTCTGACTCTGTGCTGCACAAACAGCTTTAGCCAAGACTTTAAAGATACATCTCCCTGATTTCCCTGGCACTGCAGTACATGTTCATGTGCTTTGCCAAACTGAGATGGATTTAGGCACACACAGCACTTAGCTCAGGCATGTGTGCTCAGCTGAACTTGGGCTATTAACTACAATGTGGCTGCCAGGAATACAATTATTATTGTAGGTAGTAAAGCACTTAATATGAGAAGTCGCAAAGTGAGAGCTGTAGCTTCTTGGTTTAGAGCACTACAACTTCTTGGTTTATTGCTTGTGAAGATTAAGGGCTATATTCTTTCCCTCCTCATTCCCAGTAAATCAGGAGTTTGCCGGTCTGGCTCACTGGGACTGAAGCAGCTGGAGCATGTTAGCAAGAGGCACTTGATGCACCGAGAGCCAGGATGCGCAGGGATAGTAACATCTTCACCAGCACAACTGCAGCCTGCAAGAGGAAAATAGGTGCTGGCACCCTTAGGTGCCCGCCCTGGAGAACCTGGTGCTAGAGACATGCAAGAGGAGCTCCAGGGCCCAAGCTGAGAGAGGGAAGGTCAGGAATGGAAGGTTCCAACTCCTGGCAGTGCTGCTTACACAGTTTTGCCATTGCAGACAGGCTGCAGAGCAGTTCCCTGGTCCTGATTGGCACAAACCCCATACATCTATCCTGAGGATGACATATGTGAGATATCCATCTTTAAGGTCCCTTCCAACACAAACCATTCCTTGATTCTGTGATCTATGATCTATGTGCATTTGCCTCTCTTTCTGTTTACCTTCAATAAACCTCTGTGAGGCAGGATGTAAGGAATACATCAGTATCCCTGGGGCATGTTTGAGTGCTGGGGTGATCATCTTACAGATTGCGGGCAATAAATCAGTTTTGCTTCTGACATGAATTCAATCTGCTTCTCCTTGATTTGCTTTCAAGACTCTGCTACCTTGGGACAACTGGCAACACACAGCTACTTTTCAAGGAACCAGAGGACTTCTGTTTCTATTGATTACTGACTAGTCTATGTTCATCTGATTCTATGATTCTATCAGCTGGGAATACATAGAGGCTCCTTGCCCAAGCATGCAGGAGGCACCATGGTTATGAACAGCCACTGCTGACATGTCTCCAAAACCAGCGGTCTCCAGATCTGACCATGGCTTTGTCAAATGTGATGTTGGGTGAAGGAGGCAAAGAGGAGTCAGATGATGAGAAGAGGAAGATTCACTAAAAATAACTTGGGAAAATCAGCCTGAGAAGGTCCTGCAGAGCTCTCTGCTTTATTCAGCTGGAGTGCATCTGGAGAGGAAAAACCCTGATGTTTCCTGAAGCAGCTTTTCTTGTTTGTTTGGGTTTTCAGGCTCCTTGCTAGGATCCCTGCAAATCTGTGTCACATCATGTACGAAGGCAGCAGATAAAGTGAACTCTGAATTTTGCCTTTTTAGGGTTACTCAGGGAATACAGACCTCCCTCAAAAGAGGATACTTGAATACCAGTCAGACACCTGGTGAACAAACCAGCTGTTCACAGCTGTTCTTTCCATCTCTCTTTTTCATTGTTTGCAGAAACAATGAAGTGGTTGAGGACTAAGGGAGCTGAATGATGAAAAAAAATAGAGACCCAAGTGCCAAGCTCTTTAGTGCTCTTTGTAAAACCCAAATAAATGGAAAAATAAATCAAGCTTAGACATCAACAGGAAATTGAAAAGTTACATCAATGGAAGGACAGAAATGTATACGTCAATCATTTGGCTGGAGATGTTGTGGTATAAACAGATTTTTATCACTTATAGCTCTCTATTCAAATGATTCTGTCCTAGATTTCTTTTGTAAAAGTACAGAGAGTACAATTTTGCCAACAAGCCTCTGGGAACAAATATGAAAACTGGAGCAAGTCTGGCTTTGCTGTCCCTGATTTCAAGCTCTCAGTGTCTTTAAAGCAACAGTTCAATTTAGAAAAACAGAACAGGCTTAAACCTAATACTCAGCCAAGACTGCAGGACTTGTTCAATGCCTCCAGTGAGGCACATGTGGACATGGCTCAGTAGAGATGGGTGCTTGAACTGTGCCATTCTCACCACATTCAGACCTAAGCAGCCACGTCACCTCTCTTGTCCCTTCTTCACAGCAACCTGCATTTCTTATAATTAGCTCATTTGCCCACACGGGAAGGTTAAATGTGACCATCCCAGCACCCCAAGCCCCAGTTCCCATCACTGTGCTTCTCAGCTGACGCACAAGGCCAGGCTGGCGCCACCTCCATCCAGGGATGTGGTCCCTCACCACCGGAACCCCACTGCTGCCAGCCGCCCTTGGGTGCAGATAACCAGCCCTTGAGGACAAAGCCTTTGCCTTCCTTTTGAGATGGAAGATATGGGGATACAAACAGTAATAAATAACTGATGTGTCAGTCTGAACTGAATCCTGTTCCCCTGCCTCACCCACTTCCACTCTGTTCTCCACCAGGCTTCTGTGTTTTGCTCTCTCTGCTTCTTCCACACCCACCTTTTAATTTTGTGTTCCCTTAGACAAAAGCAGGACTCCTGTCTGCAGCAAGGGACTTTTCCTGGGGGCTTTTCATCTCTGATGAAAAGGAAACCACGTCCCCATGCCATTGGGAGGTTTGGGGCCCTAATCTCCTCCTTCCAGCCTCGCTCCCTTCACTTGCACTTGAATTCTTGCCTAGACCCATTGGTTATACCACAATCAATCCTGCCGTGTTCCTTGGGTTTCTTTCTTGGCACCAGGCATCGTTTTCTGCTGCACACTTAGCTCCAATCATTTCTGCATTGTTCTCTCCCAGCTGCTGTCTTATCATTGCTGTGTTGTTCTCTCTTGGTTTCCTCTGTGGTTCCTATCTGCCTTCTGGCTTTTTGTGTACCACTGTAGCCTAGCTTTAGTCAAGTTTTGATGACATTGATCAGACATCTTGTTAGTGCTAATTCATAACATTCTGGTTTCTCTTTGTTTCTGTTAATGGATTTCAACCTCCCTGAGTGAAAACTCCACTGAACTCAAGTTCACGCTTTCAAGTACTTCACTACCCAGTAGCACTTAACTGTGTATTGTGTTGTTCAGTGGAGACAAATCAGACAAATACATGATATTTGGAGAACAGTTACAACATTTTGAGCCAATTGCTCCGCAACGTCTTTTGATTAGCAACGCACTTAATCTTCATGGAGCAAAGGTGGCCAAAGAGGAAATTACGAGAGCTTAAGCTTTAAATCCTCCAGGTATTAAATCCACCATTTGTCAGAGGCAGGTCCTGATGAGAAAAGGGAGGATGATACACCAATTTATGCTCTTGTCACACTGTATAGGGATACCTGTTTTCAATATATCAAACCCGTCCTTTGTCCAATGTTTGATAGCTCTTGGTCACAATTATACTCAGGTAATCAGTAGTCCTTTGGTCCAGAGATGCTGTAGTCAAATTGTTTAGCTATGTGCCATCTTTGTGAGTCAATGATGCATTCCGGGAGCTGCAGCCCACATGAACCCAATCAGTGCAGAGACATAACCAAACCAAAGAAAAACACTGCGTGATGTGAAACTGATAAATGCCACCCTCCTCTCTGGTGTCACCACGCTTCAGTTAAGTGAGGGCTATACGTCGGCAGCAATGGCTGAACCTCCTGAGAGCGACAAGTCTGAACTCCACCACCAGTACTGTCCTAGTTGAGGCAGTACCTTAATTAAGTGCAGCCAAGTGTCGTTTTCATTCTTATTCTGACAGATCAACTAATTAGAGTGCAAAATCGTATTCTCGTGGCTGGCAAATCCTTTGGACTTTGAAAGATTTTGTATTTTTTATTCCCAGACAACATGGAGACTCAGTGCTCGACTACACAAAACAAATATCCAATTTCAAACACTTGGCTCTGGGCTGAAGCACTTCGGTGGACTGTTGTGATTCAAACAAGAAAAAACATTTCATTTTGAACACTGTAATGCTTTTCAAACAGCACATTGGCTGACCCATCCCGGATCATGACCTCGAGAGCTCCGCATACATGTTTGTGAAACAAGGTCTGTGATTTCCCTCATTAAATGGATGAAGAAGCTCCCCAGCTGTAGGAAGGGGAGAGGAGTTGCCTCTCTACCCCTTCACACTGTTTGAAAGGACAAAGAGGTCTCAAATGACCCACATTGGCATGTTACCAACCCCAAAGTCAACCCCAACTGGTGACCCTGAACCACAAAGTAGTCTACAAGAAGCCATGGAGAGTTCTTCAGTGTTGAAAGGAACAGCTCACTTGTATGAATGTGTGCTTGTAAGAGTATGGATTTAAAGGTCAGATTCATGTGGAAAAAGCAGGCAGGATGTATCTTTTTCGCAGAAAAGGCAATTTTGGTTTAGGGCTTTCCATTCACCCCAGCATTTTCTAGAGATACCTCAGGTGGAAATCAGTAGCCATCTCCCACTACTTGTCCTTCCGTTTCAGAAAGGGCATAAGTTTACAACAGCAGCACATGGCTTTAGGAAAAGCCTTGGGGTGTAACAGGAGGCAAACGAGATGCCTGATCCTGCAGAGATGTTGCGCTCAGAGGTGTGTTCAGTTTCACAAGGCTCAGCACAACACTCCTGCTCCATGTGGACCACCCAGTTGCATGGCAAGAAACCCACTTTTCTCATGGTTTCAGCCGTCTTTGCTGGACTGCTGCTATTACAGCAACCTTGTTTTCCCAGCTGGTTCATGAGCTCAGGTCACTGAAAGCAAAGGGCTTGCTCAGAAGTTAAACAAAAGCTCTTTCAAGTTTAAAAAGAACAAAAAAGGAAGAAGTCCACCTGCAGGGAGTCCCATTCTCCAGGAGCAAAGAGTTTGCTTTGGAGGCCTTGCTGCAAGAAATCTAAGGCTGAACTGGCCTATGACTACCATTGCCAAGGTGCGTGCAACAGCGGCGATGTGATTGCCTCTATAAGGTAAGAGACCTTCAAGAAGACTTCATCAATAGAAATACTGTAATCAAGTCATTTAATGGCAGCTTTTTTCCTCTCTCCAGCAGCACAGAAATCAAGACCCTTTCTTGTCTGTCAGGAATCAAACAGGCTTCGAATGAATCAAAATTACTGGAGAAAAATGTAAGGACTTTGATGCTTTACACAGAAGACCACCAACTGTAAGTGCTCTGTGAGCACACCAGGGTGTCACACATCCAGCCCTGACATTTTAAGTCCCTGCAGACATACTGTCTTGATTTTTAAACAACTGCAAGAGCAGGGATTTTGTTCCCATGGAAGCTATTTTTTTATTACACTCCTAAACCTAATCTTAATTCTTCCAAGTGTACTTTGGACCATGGCCAACCTGTGCACGTGTGGTAGGAAGCTGCCTCGCATGGCTCCCTGCAAAATGGGACAACTGAGTGTGCCTCCACAAGCTCCCATGGCATCCACATCCATAAGAGGCAGAAGACAGCAGCTTGGCTGGCAGGAGATGGCAAGTGGCACCCTGCAGCAGCCAGGGAAGAGGCTGGTGTGACGGTAATGAGGTGGAAAAGCAACATGTAGAGATTAAACAAACAAAAAAAGGAGAGCGAGCTCCTTTGATATCCTTAATATCACAATCAGGAGAAACTTCCTGGCCTCATATTTTCCATATAAACACTCTCCACTGGATAAAGTTAATGGTTCCCTCACTGCAATGCAGAAGGGCTTGATCGGTTCAATTGACGTCACGGATTGAGTATTTTAATGAAATGTGCCGTGCTTCCCCCATTTATATGTTTGACCCTAACCTTTACCAGATGTTCAATTCATGCTCCCTCACAGACACTGCAGCACTGCGCTTTGGAGGCTCTCAGAAATCTAAAATGCTGAAGTGGAAATAAAACCCTCTGACATGAACTCCTTTGTTTGAGCTGCTCCACATCATGGGCTGCACAGAGTGCTCGGCTCTGCTTACCCAGGAGAGTGCCCCGGGAGAGATAGGGGAAAAAAGAGTCAAAAGGGTTATACTGTGCACTGCCTGCCTATGTAGGAGAATAAAGAATCCTCTGCCAGGGCTGAAATCACAACAGTCCCCTGTATTCCTCACAAGCAGTGGTCCTGAGACCAGCAAGGAAAGGTGAGCATGTGTCAGAGGGAGCAGAAGAGCTAGAAACCTGAATTGAGCATGCAGCTCAGTCACTTATCCTTGGGCAAACTGTTCCTGCCTTTCAGACTTGTTTTTCAGCCATGAAAAAGGACAATGTCCCTTTGCCAGTGACATGCTGGGCTTATCAGGGGCAGGGCTGGGGCTGCAAGGGCTCACTCCTGTCCTCTGGGATAGCCCAGGCTTTTCCCTGGGTGTGAACAAGCTGGTATTAACACTGCAGTCCCACCACCCCATGATGCAAATCTGCTCCATGCTGAGACTCCCCCCGCAGCATTACACATCCAGAGCAGTGTGTTGCTGAGCTCTGCAGAAAGTGAAACCAGCTGGAAATAAGTCACCATCAGGAAAAAAGCATGACATCCAAAAAGATGCCGTCAAAGGTTTTCTGGGATTTGATGCTCATTTAGAATGTCTCCTCATTCTTTGTCTCCAAAGAAGATAAACTGATGGAGCAAGAGCGGGTTAAAAGGAGATCCATGTCCCCAGACCTCAGCTTTGGTTTTCAATCACTTCGCTTTAGGTAAATTTTAGATTAAAAAAAGCTGGACCCAAGCCACCCTTTAGTTCTGGGTTTGGATTAGCAAATTAAAAGTCACTGATGAGGTTTTGCAAAACCAAACCCATATTCTCCTTGGCCTGCTCCTACTGAAACCGAGCTAGCCCTGAGCAAAAAGAAGTGAATCACTCCTTAAAACACACACACCAAAACCGCTGAACTCACCAACCACAAACTGAGAGAAGGAGCGTATGAAAGCCTGTGCAAGGCACACATTCCTTTTAACCCAGGAGAGACCAAACTTTGTGACACATTAGACAGTAAAAATGTTTGAAAATGTTAAAAAATGAAAATTGATGGGTTTGTTTATGGAAATTCCGTGCACACAGATAAAACCTGTGTATTCTGCAGCCAAGCCATTCGCATTTCTCCTCGAATAGATGGCAGTGGCTGTTAGTGTGGCAACCTCTGACCTGCTCATGATTCACTTCAACATCAGTCCTGCAAACACAGTTCAGTGGATTGAAAGAAACCGGGCCAAGGTTCTCTTGACCCCAGGATAAGACCAGTGCTGTATCAAGCACACACCTTGCTGTAACCAAACCCAATGTCCACGTTTAGGTAAGTCTAACATGTCACGTTCTTGAAAGTCATAGCTGCTCCTTATCCCCATCTAATTGCAAAGGAAACCTCCCACCTGCCTGGTGTGTCCAGAGGATGAGGAGATGCTCTTGAAAGACAGCCTCCCCTGTGCCTCAGGGCGAAATACGGGGACAGGACCATGTGGCTGGGTGCAGGCGGTGTGCATCAATGCAGATACCCAAGCTCCAGCCACAGGATGGTTGCCATGTGCCAGAGGAGATGCAGCAACACCATGAGACCTATGGCTGAGGGTTTGGGCAAGAGCTGCCCACCACCACAGTGATGACACTGTAGCGCTGCCCACAGCACCACCAGCCTGATGGTTTCTTCCCAGAAGTTGCAAAACTAAGTGGGAATTTTACAGTAACTCGAACCACGCTGCAGAAAGCAGATGCTCTGCCTGCAGGTTCGCAGCCAAGGTGCTCAGGGTTTGCTGTGGGGTGTGCGGAGTCCCGGACCTGCAGTAATCCTCCCTTAATCCCACCTCCTGGTCCCTGGCCTATTAACACCACCACATGTTTATTAATGTGAAATGCTAAATCCAGCCATCAAGAAGTTAAAGTAATTGCAATCTGATAAATCAGTAGGTAGGGCCCTCCTGGCCCCATGGTGTGCAGAGGAGCCTCTCCGAGTTCCCAGATTCGCAGTGAATACAACCTGAGCATCAACAGTTAAGAGTATTCTATCAGTGGCAACAAAAGGGATTCAAGCAGAGCAGGAAATAACAACATCTTCATTTGGATCAGGGATGCGAGCTCAACTGGGCTGTCTTCCCTACCATAATTCACATGTCCCCACAGACATATGTATTGGAAGTGATTTTTACAGCCAGTCAGGAGACAGCCACCCAACCCACCCCAGTTCTGGTAGGAATCACATGCCTCAGGCCCCTACAATGTGTCTGCCTGTCTGGTGAGAAGAATGTGGAGGGTTGTTTTCCTGCTATCCCTTAAGCCCATTTGGTTTTATTTTCCTTTACTTACTGGCAATAAATTGTTCCATTTTTCCCGCTCACCAAACACTTCTCTTTATATTGTGCTTCTTTGTGTGTGTGTTTGTTTGCTTATTTGTTGTGACAGGAGTGGTGAAAGGCTCTGGCTCCTCCAGATCACGCACCAAAGCTAACATGGGCCATGCGGCTTCTTTAGTCTCTTCTTAAAACCCCACTTCCAGCTCCCAGTCCCAGCCCATCCCACCCCTGTGGGCCAGAGCCATGCTGGAAGATGTCCAGATCCTGGACCAGCTAGGCTTTCCTACCCCCTGCCTTCCTATACATGGCTTTTCCATCAGCCCTTGCCACAGTGACAGTTAAAGGGCTGATGCATCCTGTAGGTGCTTGTAATGTATGGATTTGCATCCCACAGACAAGAAGCTGAAAGGGAATTCTGCCTTCCCTTTCTGAGCAAAATCACTCATCTGGGGAAAGGCTTTGTTCCTGAGAAGCTCATCTTTAGAAAGTCAGCTCTGGCATGGTCTGACACAATGGGTTATTCAGAAAGGTGCTGGTCCCAGTTAACACACAGCTCCTCTTGCAGCAGCCATCTCCCTGGATGGCTTAACTCAGCTGCAAAAGGAAATTGCCTCAAGTGAATGTAAGTGGAGCCAGCGAAGCAGACAGCATAATCACTTAGTTTTGTGTTTTCACAACTGGGCCAAGGACTGCAGCCTGGATTTATGGCTGGGTTTACAGCCTTTGGTGCCCCCTCCCAGCTGTTGTGCAAAATAAACCAGCCCCCAGGACAAAAATCACCTGAGAGGGAGAAGTGCACTTATTAATGAGACTGATCTTTGAGAATAAGATATCTAAGAGGAAAATCATCTTCTCATTCAAGAGAAGGGTAACTCCCCTGCATTCATGAGTGCATGCACACTCATGAGAAACACTTGGCAGCCCTGCAGCTTGCCCAGGGCACAGGCTCTTGGTAAAGCCTTTGCCCAGTTCTCCCACTCCAGCTGGGGCTGAACCAGAAGAATAAACCAAGGAAAATGTGGAGGAAAAAAGTGAACTGAGTGTTTATCACAACACAGAGACTGGGAGCCACAAAGGATGATCTGGCCTTTCCTGCCAGGGTGCAGTATCAGCTGCACCATGCTCTAACTGGGCTCCCACAGTCGCTGTGCAGACTGGTCCAACCCAGGTGGCAATGCTGCCTGGGGCACTGCAAGCTCTGCTTGTCCAAAAACCCTGCCAGAGACCCACAGCCTCAAGCAGTCAGATAAACTGGGGGAAGAGTGGGTCAATAGCAAGTGGGGTTGCTATTGGGGTTAAAGTGCAAGTTTTTGGGACGATGAATGGTGACAGGGCCACTTTGTGGCTGGGCTGGTAGGACGGTGCCACCATCTCCAGTGTGGAAGTGACAACTACAGTGAGTTTGGTGGCTCTAAACTGAGCTCCTGGCTCACACAGGAGGGGAAGGAAGAAACGGGATTTGAAGATGGCTGTTGCATTAGACATGACGAAGCTGCTGTTGATTTTAGGCCGGGGAAGAAAGATCTACTGTACTCCCTGGTTGTCTTGGCTCTTGCTCATAAAGGCACTTAAAAAGCTGTCTAACTTCAAGTATGCGCTTAAGTACCTTGCTGAAATAGTCAATTACTGTATTTGCTTTCCTGCAGTCTTTGCAAAAGTCAACTGAAAGCATTGGGATTTTGACAAATGCCTTCTATGGCCTCTGGAGCAGACAACAGGTACAAAGCGGTCCTCCCCAATCACACCTCCATATCCTGTGGCAGCCCTGCCCTGCTGAGCTGTGCCATGAGGAAAAGCTGAGCTTGGCTGCCTGCCTCTGGTCACCTCTGAGCTATGTCGAGGCAACTTTTGTGACCAGCTTCCCTGTGTCATTTGCAGCACTCAGTGCCATTTAGAAACTCCTGACTGCATGAAGCAGAGCTCAGTGTGTCCTGCCAGAAATGGGTTTAAATTCTTATGTTTGGAGTTTGCTTTTCTTGCTAATCGAGGCTCTGAACTCCAGTGATGCTTTTCCTTCAATTTAATTAGGGGAAGCTGTTTCCAAGGAATCATGCATATAGCTCACATCAAAGACTTTAAGAGCAATGATGCACCCTGAGATGCAACGGATGTGATTCACAGTGACTCATGAACTATGTCCAGCTGCCAAATGAGTCAGCACTTGCAGCAACCTCATCAGAATCTACACACCAAAATTAAGGCACTGCTGTACCGTGTCCATGCTGGGTGGAGGGAGAGGAGCTCCAGATGGCCCATTGCTCCTCAGACCATAGCACACAGCAGTGGCCCATCCTCAGATGCTTTCCCATGGGACATGTACCTTTGCACTACCATGGATACACTCCCCAGTTGGAGCCTTGCTCACGTCTCTGGTTTGCTCATGGGAGTATAGAGCGAAAAAGAGCTGAAGTTCTGGTGAATATCCAGCCTGGGTGCAGAAGACCTCAAGCCTTTTCAGCTCATTAAAAGCCAGACTCGAGCCAGTTCCCAAGGAACTTGCGGCCAAATGAAGTGCTGAAACAAGCTGTTTCTTTTAAAACTTGTGCAGAACCAATATCCTTGCTGGCTCAGCCCAACGGGAGGATCACGGCGCTGCCTCTTCTCCTCTCACATGGGCCAAACAGCAGCAAATAGGGGATTTTTTCCCCTTCCACATAAAGAGTAATACAAATTCTTGCCGATTCTTGTAAAACCTGAAACCTGAGCAAGCCTGACTTCTCTTCCCTGTGCAATTTGTGATGCGTTTCTGCCAGGGCAGGGGAAGACAACAACCATCTGGTTTTCCGGATGGGAGAGTGAAAGAGCCGTGAGGAAGGTTCTGGTGAGGCGGGTGTCATGGGTTCAGCAGCAGCAGTCATTTTTCTTTAAGCAGTAGCTGGTGTAGCACTGTGTTTTGGATTTTTAG
>JASSUY010035911.1:0-12062 GCA_032466535.1 Forpus xanthops
TCACTACAGTCCCTCATGAAGAGTCCCTCCCCAGCATCCCTATAGGCCCCCTTCAGATACTGGAAGGCTGCTATGAAAGCACCATAGGTTGGAGCAAGCTGCTCCAGTGGAAGGTGTCCCTGCCCATGGCAGGGGTTGGAACTGGAGGAGCTTTAAGGTCCCTTTCATCCCAAACCAGGTTGGGATTCTGTGGAAACATGAATGATTTATCAGCTGCAATTTCCCCCTTGAGGTACAATCTGTGAGCAGCACTCAGGACAGAACTGCACCCAGCTGGAAGCACAAGCATGTTTTGGGGTAGTATTTCTACATCCTCATGCCTCTCTGAGCTGCCTCTGCTGGTTGCTGTGGGATAAATCACTGCATCAACCAGGGTGGAAAAGCCCTTTAAGCTCATTCAGTCCACCCGTTCCCAGCACTGCCAAGGCCACCACTGACCCATGGCACTGAGGCCTCATCTCCAGTGTGTGAGCACTCCCAGGGCCAGTGATTGCAGCCCTGCCCTGGGCAGTTCCAATGCTGAGCACCCTTTGGGGCAGGAATTGCTCCTCAGCTCCATCCGAACCTCCCCTGGAGCAGTTTGAGGCCGTTTCCTCTCATCCCACCCCTTGGTCCCTGGGAGCAGAGTGCAGCCCCCTCCTGGCTCCATCCTCCTCTCAGGCAGCTGTAGAATGCACAAAGCATTTCAGAGTGTAAGAGGTATAAATAACAGAGGCCCAGAGCAGATGAAGCACTGTCTTACCCAGTCTGTGGGCTGTTAGAGCAGTGGTGTCTGCTAACTCCAACACAGAGAGATGCTGCAGATTAGACTCCCTAGAGAAGAAGAAAAGCCATCAGTGAAGAGACAACAAAACGCCTTCTGCTTTAATTGTGCCCATTGTTCAGCTCTGATGACTCCTACTGCTGGAAAAGGCAACAGCCCCAGAACAGGGAGACCTCACAAGGCACAATGAGCACAAGGCAAAGAGTCAGCTCAGAACACAGCAGGAGCATAACCACCCTCCCCAGCACAACCTGATCCCCCTAGCAATACTCCCACAGCAAGCACCAGTTTTTCATACCAGGGAGGGAATTTCAGGTGGATTTAGCAGGAATTAACAATCAAAGGCAGAATGGGCATGGGGGGGACTTACAGGGTATCCACAGGGACGTCGGAGGCCAGGCACTGGCTCGCCCACCTGATCAGGTAATAGGAGAGCAGCAGGGGAGAGGTACGGTGCAGCAGGTCCTGCTGGGACTGAAACAGTTGTCCCCCTCCCAAAACCATCTGCAAGCAAAGCACAGGGGCTGGAACACCAAAAGCAATGGGAGGATCAAGGGCAGGTAATAGGGTTTGGGTCAGGCTCTGCTTGCCCCTCCTGCAAGCAGCAGAGGTCACCAGCTCAGTATGGAACTGAACCACCAGGAGAGCAGCAGGACCCTTGTATGAACAGAATAACCCAGTTCCATAACAAGTTCCAGTGCCAAATTCATAGTATCCCAGAGCGGTTGGGTTGGAAGGGACCTTAAAGCTCATCCAGGTCTGATCCCTACCATGGGCAGGGACACCTTCCACTGGAGCACAGTGCTCCAAGCCCTGTGTCCAACGTGGCCTTGAGCACTGCACGGATGGAGCAGCCACAACTTCTCTGGGCACCCTGTGCCAGTGCTCAGCACCCTCACAGGGAACAGCTTCTGCACAAGAGCTCACCTCAGTCTCCCTTCAGCCAGTTAAAGCCATTCCCCTTGGCCTGTCCCTACAGGCTTTGATGAGTTGTCCCTCTCTAGCACCCAAATGTCCTGTATCACTTTAGACAAAGGGGTGAGTTAACTATTGTGGTGGCCCAAACCCCATGGGGAAAGGTGAACAAGCAAAGCTGTGTGTACCAAGTGCTTCTCTAGCCTGCAAACACTAAAGGTGTAATCACATCACCAAGAGCAAAAGCACTTCGCTGCAGAGACCGCAAAGGGCCCAGTCCTGCTGCCCCAGTATTTCATCCCGGCACGCTCCAGCCAAGAGCTTAGTGACCCCAAAGAGAAACAATGCAGGCTTGAGAAGGACATGAGTGTGCCAAAGCAGCAAAGGAACAGCTCCTGAGTGAGCAAGCAGCAGGGCACATGTGGTCTATGAGAACCTGGCTCCAGAAGGGCACCTTGCAATGGGCTTCAAATGCTACCAGGGCAACCTTATCCCAAACCATTCTACATCCAAACTACTAGGATCCCATTGTGTGATTATAGGGACCTTATAACAGTCTTTCAGTGCCTAAAAGGGCTACAAGAAACCTGGAGAGGGGCTTTGGACAATGGCCTGGAGGGACAGGCCAAGGGGAATGGCTTTAACTGCCAGAGGGGAGACTGAGATGAGCTCTTGGGCAGAAGCTGTTCCCTGGGAGGGTGCTGAGGCTCTGGCACAGGGTGCCCAGAGAAGCTGTGGCTGCCCCATCCCTGCAGTGCTCAAGGCCATGTTGGACATAGGGGCTTGGAGCACCCTGCTCCAGTGGAAGGTGTTCCTGTCCATGGCAGAGGTTGGAACTGGAGGTGCTTTAAGGTCCCTGCAACCCAACCCAGTCTGTGACTCTATGATGATTACCCAGGAAGAAGTTTCCAACCAAGCAGCTGCTGCAGCCATGTTTCCAAGGTAAATAGTGTTAGTTTAAACAACGCTCCCTTTTGCCTGGGGACTCGTTCCGCATCCCTGCCTCCACCCAAACCCTCAGCACCTTCCCTCACGTGGCCACATGCCCAACAGGATGGACCCAGCCCATTCCATGACCACAAACTCGCCTACCATCATGGGGGCTGTTTGCACTGACTGGAACAGCTTTGCAGAGGCCAAAGCCATGGCCTGTGGGTAAACACTGATGCTGTGACGCTGCCATCGCGTGCGCTGGCATGGGGATGGGGAACAGATGGAGAGCTATAGGTGCTCAGGCAATGGGAGGCTGGAAACAATGCCCTTCTCCCACAGAAGAGGTTAATTATATATATAAGGATGCTGGGGAAGGACTCTTCATGAGGGACTGTAGTGATAGGATAAGGGATAACGGGCTCAAACTGAAACAGGGAAAGTTTAGATTGGATATGAGGAAGAAATTCTTTACTGTGAGGGTGGTGAGACACTGCAATGGGTTGCCCAGGGAAGTTGGGAATGCTCCATCACTGGTGCTGTTCAAGGCCAGACTGGACAGAGACTTGGGTGGCATGGTTTAGTGGGAGGTGTCCCTGCCCATGGTAGGGGGTTGGAACTGGATGAGCTTAAGGTCCTTTTCAACCCTAACTACTCTATGATTCTAATTCCTACTTCCTGGATGCTCAGCATGGAAAGAGGGAATTGGGGCGTGAGCTTTGCTTAGGATGACAAAAGCCAACTGGGCTTGCCCAAGCCTGGGGCTGGTTCAACCAATGCTCTGTGGGAAGAGACAGAGCTCGGAGCCTGGCACCAGCAGGAACCCAGAGCCCCGAGTTCAAAGCACACAGAGCAATAGCTCCAAGGGTTGTACTCACAGGATCTCCAAGGCGAAGGAGCAGCTGCTGGAGGACCAACAGGTCCCGACAGATCAGAAAGCGGATGGTGGCGACCTTACACACCCCCCAGCAAACCACGCTGCCGGCTGTAGTGCTCCCATAGAGCTGGGTGAGGTTCAGACGCATACCTAGGTGATGAGCTGGAAGATAAAACCACCCAGCTCTAGAGCAGGAACCAGACCAACAAGAACACTTGCAGAGCTGCTGCTTTCCCAGCTGAGGAGCTGTCACCTCTTTCTATGTCAGCGTCCGTCTCGTAGTCCATTTCTCGGATGAGCACTCCGATGGCGTGGATGGGGTTTCTGATCTCCTGCAGTTTGCTGTGGATATCCTCCATCACATTCTCCCTGCAAAGCAAACATCATCATCATAAGGTTTCAGCTCAAGAGAGCTCCCTTCCCTCCTTGGGTTGTATCAGATCAGCCTGGACATTCCTGATGGGAAATCTCTTATGGCTCAGAGTTTTATTACAGTGCCTGCAGGGCCTGGTCTATTCATTCCACTCCCCCAGGCTACCAGGAAATAGCAGGCAGATAGCTGGCATTCCACAGGGGAATGATTGCAGGAGGTTAGCACATGGCTTGACCAAGGCTCTGACCTCTCCCTAGTGTCTGCAGGCACTTGCTTTCCACACCACACTAATCACCTAACAGGAACTTGTTCCTCTATATCTCACCTGAGGATCACCAGCATTTATTTCCTATAGAGGGCTCCAAGCAGCAGTAAGGGGGTTCAGGAGGGAAGATCCTGCTAATGCCACCAACACCCACATTCTCATCTCTGAGGGGACCTGGAAAAGTCCCTTGTAGCACAGGGAGAGCCCACACAGCTCCAAGGAGCTTTGATGCCAATGGAGGATGATTCTGGGCAATCCCTGCTCACGTATCCTGGTGGACCCCAGCAGGGGAACATCTGCAAAAGCATCTCCTTACGTGTCATTAGCTATCAAGTCCTCCAGGATCTGCTCTGCAGCCTTTTCTGGAGGCTGGAGGCGGGAGCAAGCCATTTCCATGAGGAAAGCCATCTCCATGGAAATTGATTCTCCGATCAGGCGAAGGCACTGGACAAGACAGACAACATCACGAGACATCTCCAAATCTGTAATGAAAGAATCTAACTGTATATTTACAAGAGATTTCAAAGGGAAGGTGGGAGGACCATCAAAAACTCAATTAGTTCAGCTCCTAGCAGCACATTGGTCTCAGTCCCACATGTTAAAATGACCCTTTCCTAACGACGAGGCCAAATTACAGCTTAGGAGTTGACAAGGGAAAGATTTAGGGCTTTATTCTTTGGAAAGGAAAAGGCAGTGAGGCAACAATAAAGCAATGAAATTCCCTCCCAGGGATCTTCTTCCCAGCCACAGGTTGAAAGGAAATCATTAGCGCAGTGGAACAGCAAAACCAGCCCAGAGCAAAGGGCTCAGCTTGGCTCTGCCACGTAGAGCACACTAATAACAGCAGCTCCTGACTTGCAGCAACAGCCCAGGGAGGACTTTTGCCTCTTAGAGTGGAGCTGAGTGCTCAGCCCTGTCTAAGCCCCCATTTTGCAGTGCAATCCTGCATCCATGTGCTTTTACAATGGCATTTGGGGAGCAGTTTGAAGCAGACAAAGCAGGCACCAAGATCCTCCCAGCACCAGCCCAGCCCAGCTTTCTCTTCCCTTCCCTCAGGTCCCAAAATAGCTCGAGCAAATGGATGACAACTCCTCTTAGGAAAGGCACTCGAGCGTGAAAGTGGAGCTTAGGTAACATTTTCCATTGCTTTTTTCCTGGCGAAACGTCATTCCCAGGCCAGCAAAGCACAGAGGGCACCGTGGTCACAATATTAACAACAAGGTTTGCACGCTCTGGTATTGACTTCCCAGAGAGAAGAAATGGGATAATCCCTGTCCAGAGCTTACACAGGAACACTGATACAAACCACTGCACCCAGGGCCAGGTTGGACACAGGGGTTTGGAGCGAGCTGCTCTAGTGGAACGTGTCCCTGCCTGGGGCAGGGGGTTGGGACTGGATGAGCTTTAAGGTCCCTTCCAATCCAAACCAGGCTGGGATTCTATGACAAACAAAGTCTGCAGCACTGGGTTTTAAGCCCAAGGTGCTCAGATGATCCCAGGTTTCCTCCTTATCCTTAATCTCCAAGACTACTCCATCACCAAGACACAGAGATTGGGGAATTACTACAGAAGAAAACTGCTTGCATTGAGTCCGAGTAGATCCTGCAGCTCTTGGTGGGGATGGCAAAGCTGAGCAAGCACCCAAATGAGTTAAAGTTAAGCAGGGTTCATGTTCAGCCCCACAGAGAGCAGGCATGAAGAGGGCATCAGTTAACCACAGCCTACACAGGTAGTTTATATAGCTATAAGGGCAGAGGATCCACCAGTGCAGGTCCTTGTCACCCAGCAACACAGTCTGGAATGCAAGATTAACCAGTCTGAAGGTATCTGCAGTGAGTCACAGCATTTTCTATGTCCTGCTGTGAGCATAGCAGCAAAACAACATCAAACCCCCTACAAATGCCAAGCTAAGACAACTCTCTCCATACAGACAGCTACGGAGTCTTCAAGGGACTCCTATGGAAAGTCCCTCATCCCTCTGCCTACAGCTTCCCCGATGTACAGCTTCCAACAGTGAAAAGCTTCAAGTCTTCCCACTTACCATCAAAGATGGCAGCGTCGTCCTCAGTGAGGAGGTGCTCATTAGAGAGGAGATAGAGATGGTCTACTAAGGAGCAGGGCACGAGGAAGGACAGCGAGCCCTGGAAAGATAAGAAAGCCCTTTTTGGAGCTCCCCAAGCCCCCAGCTCAGCCAGATCCCTCCATGGACATCACAGCTTCAAGGTGGCCACAGCAGCCCAGGAACCCACCACCACCACCAGCCTCACCTTCTTGAGCAGGCACACCATGCCTGTGTGGGGGTTCAAGTGCAGGGCCAGGGGCCTCGATAGAGCTTCTTGGTACTGAAGGCAACAGGCATAGAACTTGGACCAGAATTCCACTTGCAGCTGCCAGAACTCCTCCAGGGAGCACTCGTACTCTGTCACACTGCCCTGGAACTAAGAAGACACAAAGTGAGACTTTGGGTGAATACAGAGAGGTAAATAGTAGTGTTCAAGCTGCTGTGCTGTCCCTCATGACCAGTGTCACATCTTTAGGTGGTTAAGGTTTAGAAATATCACAGTTCTCTTCCCTACTGCTTCCTTGTCAAAACACAAGTATTTCCCTACAGCAGTGAATAACAGAGGAAACAGCAATGGGAACAAAGCTCTCAAGAACTACTTGGACAAGATTCAGACAAAGGGGAGTTCCTCAGGGGTTGGTACTGAGGATGGTGCTGTTGAACAGCTTTGCTGGAGACACAGACAAGTGGAATTGAGTGACCCCTCAGGGGGTTTGCTGATGCCACTGAGCTGTGTGGTGTGGTTGACACGCTGGAGGGAAGGGATGGGATCCAGAGGGACCTGGACAGACTGCAGAGGTAGGACCACGTGAACCTCATGGAGTTCAAGAAAGCCAAAGGCAAGGTCCTGACTCTGGCTTGGGGCAATTCCCAGCACAAAGCCCGGCTGGGGGAGACTGGATGGAGCAGCCTGAGGAGAAGGACCTGGGGTGCTGGGTGAGGAGCAGCTCCCCATGATCTGGCTTCAGTGTGCGCTTGAGCCCAGAACCCCCCAAGTGCTGGGCTGCACCCCCAGAGCATGAGCAGCAGCTCAGGGAGGGGACTCTGCCCCTCTGCTGTGTGAAGGGGAGACCCCTCCTGCAGTCCTGATCCAGCTCTGGGGCATAGAGCTGATGGAGTGAGGCCAGAGGAGGCCACGGAGATGCTACAAGGGCTGGAGCAGCTCTGCTCTGGAGCCAGGCTGAGAGCTGGGCTGGGGCAGCCTGGGGAAGAGAAGGCTCCTGAAGGGGAGAGCTGAGGGCAGCTCCAGTGCCTGAAGGGGCTGCAGGAAACCTGGAGAGGGGCTTTGGCCAAGGGATGGAGGGACAGGACAAGGGGGGTTGAGCTTTAAGCTTCCTTCCAACCCAAACCCGTCTGGGATTCTGTGATTATGAGCATCCCCATGTAGGGAGCTGCATGGGCTCAGGCAAAGCACACTCACAGAAAGCAACAGCAGAGCACCAAGAAAGGCCTCCAAAACAGAAGAGGGAACAGGAAGGATGCGGATTTGTATTTTCACACACCTCACATAGAGACACAAAGGACAGAACAAGGCCTGGGGTCACTCTGCACCTCATTTAACTTCACCAAACCAGCACAACAACAGATGTAAGAACAAAACATCCCAGGAGGCAAACCAGCACATCTCACCTCGCTCTCCACAGCCAAGGTAACCTCCTTCTTTAACTCATCCCACGTCAGATCCATGTGTCTCTCTGTTCCTTGAGAAAAGATCTGGAAAGCAGCACAGGAAACTTTCACTTTAAAGGCAAAGAGCTGCTTCCCTGAGGCTCAAGCAGCATCGAGACATCCAGCAGATGTGAGAGCATCAGCCAGTCCTTTGTGGGATGAGAGTGGTCATAATCCTGAAAGGACATCATGTGCTGCTTTGCTCTGCCCTCAGCAAGCCTGCAGGAGCCAGAGCTGAGGGGATATAACCTGAGCAGGAGCTCTATGGGGGGGCTGAGAGTCTCTGTTCAGAGCAAGCAATGGAAAGGAAGCCCAGGGACCTGCTGTGCTCTCTACTAACCTGCAAAGCCTTCTGGATGGCTGCACTGCTGAACCGGCCTGGTGTGAAGAGATACTCCAGGTAGGTTTCCTGCAGAAAGAGCCCAGTTTAAGGAAACATGCAAGTTGGGAAACCATTTAAGGCACTGCTTCTGCTCTTTCCTCACATTCCCAAGCTCAGCCCCTGGATCTGCCTCAATTCACACCCAGACCCTCCTCCAACCCCTTGACAGTTCCCATATAGATCACTGCTTCCCTCACACTCCAGACCTTGTTTATTCCCACAGCTTGTCTCCAGGCTCTCTCTTGACTGACCTGAAATCCTCCTCATCCCTCAACTGGTTTCATTGCTACGTTCAGGGCTTTAATGCCATGCTAACAGAGGCTTGGGCTCTTGCCCTTTCATTTGGAGTAGTTTTAGGTCTCTATCAATGGAATTCACCCACTTGAGCTGGCTCAAGGCTCTCCTGGGTACAGAAGCTGCATTACTTCTCGCTGCTGCTTCATACTGTGCTCACCCTGGGGTCCTGATCGTGTCGAACCGTCACTTCCTCCTCAGGCAGCGGCTGCACAAAGACCTGGTTCCACTGGCCTGCCACATTCCTGGAAGACAATCATAGAAACCAGGAGCAGCTCCAACACAGGAGCAGCCACCAGAACCAAACCTCTGAGTTCCACTAGTGATCATGGACTGTACACGGATCATAGCCCTTGGGAGCTGGGAACAGCAGCTTGGGCTAGTGACAAGTGGCAGACTGAGCCAGAGAGCTCAGTGGTGATAGCCCCAGCCCTAAGCTAACAGAAGAGGTTGGATTCCTTCATTAACATCAGTGTTCTCCCCACCATATGTGCTCACCAAGTGGCTCTTTCTCACACTGACCATAGATTCCTCGGCCAAAACTTGGTTACTCACAGCATTTCCACCCCCCAACTATTTAAGTCTCCTGCACCAAACCTTCCCTTTCTGCTTTCTAAAGAGAGGGATGATGCTTCCACATCACTGCTCTCCTCAAAACACCATCTTTCACAGGACGGACCGGTCACTTTTGCTTTGAAGGAGGTGTTGGTGAAGCAGAACCCTCCCTCTGCCACCTTCATAGCAGCCACATGGTCCCCCAAACCTGCATTCCTGCAGCTGAGCTATGGCTTTAATACACAGTCCAACCCCCAGAACACTAAAAATCCAGGGAAGATGCACTGCAGGACACTGTGCTGGATGTGACACAAACAGCATGGCAGGAGGAAGCAGCATCTCCACACTTGAGTCAGCACAGCAGGACAGGAGATGAGGAGCTCAAGTGGTGCTTTAATGAGCAGCACGTGGAGCTGCTCCTGCAGTTCCCCCCCCCCCATCCCCAGGGTGACCAATGTAACCAACAGGAGCAGGGCAGGACTGAAACTCACTGCTCAAAGTTGATGTATTTCACAACAGTTTGGTTCTCCTCATTGTGCCACAGTGCCCAGATCTCTGAGGAGGTTAAGGCAAAGTCAGTGAGAGTCTCCTACAAGAGAGGGAAAGTGCATTTACTTTCTTATCATGAATTCAAGGACAGCAGAGACGTGTGGACATAACAAAACACAGCAAAACATTCCCTCCTATTGTTTAACCAGGCCTTGGGAAGGTTTCATTTACACTCAGATCACAGGATCCCAGACTGGTTTGGGTTGGAAGGGACCTTAAAGCTCACACAGTTCCAACCCCTGCCATGGGCAGGGACACCTTCCACTGGAGCAGCTTGCTCCAAGCCCGTGTCCAACGTGGCCTTGAACACTGCAGGGATGGGGCAGCCACAGCTTCTCTGGGTACCCTGTGCCAGTGCCTCAGCACCCTCCCAGGGAACAGCTTCTGCCTAAGAGCCCATCTCAGTCTCCCCTCTGGCAGTTAAAGCCATTCCCCTTGGCCTGTCCCTACAGGCCCTTGGCCAAAGACCCTCTCCAGCTTTCCTGGAGCCCCTTTAGGGATTGGAGCTGCTCTCAGTTCTCCCCTTCAAGCAGCAGAGGGGCAGAGTCCCCTCCCTGAGCTACTGCTCACACTTTGAGGGTACAGTCCAGCACATGGGGGGGTTCTGGGCTCAAGCACACACTGAAGTCAGGTCATGGGGAGTTGCTCCTCACCCAACACCCCAAGTCCTTCCCCTCAGGGCTGTTCCATCCAGGCTCCCCCAGCTCTGATCCCTCAGTGATCAATGCTCCCTCTCATCTTGGTGCCTTCTGGGGAGCTGGGCCCTGCACTCACCTGGGAGGAGAACAAGGAGGAGATGTGGTCAAGGCTGTAGCGGTTGCTCTCGGTGCTCACCAGCTGGAAGACACAGAACTACAAACACACTTCGTGAGGCATTTGCTACAGGACCAATAAGCAGCACATCACAGAGAAGCTCATCTCTCCCTTTCCTTGTGACTCAACACCCCTGCAGGGCTGAGGGCAGGACACACACCTCGACCTGAACCTGAAGGGTTTCTATGTGCCTTTTGACTTAGGAGACTGTGGTGGCAAAGCCCCAAATCCTCAGGCTGCTTGCTCCAACCCAAGCTCTGCTTGTTCTTACCACAGCCAGCAGAAGTCATGACCACTTCTACTACGTATGTGAATCCCTCGGGAATGCAAAGGGTAAGCTGTCCAACAGATGAGACCGCTCCATGCTGTCATTCCTGCCTGACTAAATATATCATTCCCCATAAGAAGTCAATGTCTGGCAATACAGGGATGAGTCCACACGCTCCCAGGAGCCTGATGTAAACATCCTACCAGTATTTCCACCCTCTGAGCTCCTCACGGACCTTCCCTTTTCCCACGGCACATACGTGCTTTTGGGATCCTACTGGAATAGGAGGTGAACAAGTGAACCAGCACTCCCAGAGCAGTACGGACACACAGGGAATTCCACTCCCAGGATGAGGGCATGTGTATCCTGCAATGCTTGCAGAGCCAAACTGTTTACTCACAAAGTACTGCACTCTCCAGATGGTCACATGTGAAACTTTGCCCTAGTTCTTGCTTTACAGACCCAAATCCAAGGAGGAATGATCTATTTCCACGCAGCCCAAGAAAGATGCTCTCAAAGTGCAGACTCCATCACTCCATACCTGCCCACACTTGGGTGCATGCATGTAGACACCGAGGTAAAGCCCCAGGGATTGGGAGAAGGCCAGTCGCAGGCAGTGGCTGGTCCCCATTGCGAGCCTCAGGTCCCTGCTCACCGGCATGAACTCCAGCAGATCTGCAACCATCAGGCACATTTGATCCTGCACAGGGAAAATGTGGCAGGAAAAGAGCTTAGGCAAGGGTCAGGCCTGGAAAAACCGTTTTTTTTCCTTCATTTTCCTCAAATCCTGTCCAGATCTTCCCCTAAAGGATGCAAGCAAAGCATCTCTAATGTGTGCCTGACCCACAGAGGTCCCTCCTGCGCTCTCTGCTCAGGCACGTAGGATAAAGCTTCCCCTCCCTCCTTTAACACACACATTCCAGTGCAGATGAGCCGTGAAAGCAGTTGTGCTGCTCCATTAGCTCTGGCACTCACATTTGGAGCAAGTGGCACGCAGGAGCTGAGGCTCTCACTGTTAACTTCTTGTTGACATGGAGCCATGTCCCAAAGATGCTCTTAGCCCCTCTAAAGAGGAACAAAATCCTTTGGGAGCACCTCCTCAGCACTTACAGAGCTCCTGCCTGCCCTCCTGCATGCTTCCGTACGCTCATAAATCATAGGATCATAGAATAGTTTGGGTTGGAAAGGACCTTAAGCTCATCCAGTTCCAACCCCCTGCTATGGGCAGACATGTTCCACTAAACCATGACACCCAAGGCTATGTTCAACCCGGCCTTGAACACCACCAGCAATGGAGCATTCCCAACTTCCCTGGGCAACCCATTCCAGTGCCTCACCACCCTCACAG
>JASSUY010035912.1:0-34304 GCA_032466535.1 Forpus xanthops
CGCAGATATTCCAGCTCCAAGTACAGCAGCTATACCATCCCCAGTGACAAGTACAGCCACGACTCAAACCCCAGTGATAAGTACAGCGGCTACTCAAACTTCAACCGTAACGGACAGCGCAGATACTCTAGCTCCAAGTGCAGCAGCTATGCCATCCCCAGGGACAAGTACAGCCACGACTCAAACCCCAGTGACAAGTACAGCAGCTACTCAAACCATAGTGATAATCACTTCAACTAAACCAGAGGACCAACTCTTACCAATATCAAATTGATTATTATTATAACCCTATAGAGTATTATATTTTGTCACAGTAGGATGAACTGAGGCAGGAGAAAAGGAGTAAGCAGATTTTCCTTACCTCCTTATTATGAACACAGTAGTTCAAGGGGGCACCACAGAAATGCTGTCCTATTGATTCCAAGTCTTTCACATCGAAATGAGTGCTTTGTCTGCAGCCTGTAGCATCAATAGGAGCAAGACAGAAATGAAAATGCCAGCAATCCTGCTGACTGCTAGGTAACTTTGATATTTCAGGATGGTGGCTGACTACAAATTCACTCACAGATGCCAGACAGGTCTATGACTGCTGTAGTTTTATACAAATGGTATTTAGGTCATTATTCTGCCTTTATGAACAAATCTATCCACTCAGAGGGGGTAAGGAATAGTTAACTGATTTCTTAATCCAAAATTTCTAAAAGTACAACTGGCTTTAGTTACACCTTTTAATTTGCCATCCACTAACACTGTTGTTTCAAGATACATATGCAATAATGCTACTTGTGTTAGAGCACCAAAAAAGGGAAAAAACATGAAAAAACCCACATTTTTTTCCAAGAAAAAAAAAACAGAAGGACTTGCTCGCTTATTCCTACTAAATAGCTACAGGGAATTCTCTTACCCAACTTAGAGCCACAGATAGAGGCTTTCAAAGTGTAGCTCTTGTTGATGCCTATCTTCCACATCACCACTCAGCCTGTACCTTCTTTGCTCTTTCGTACTCTGAAACAGCAGTCTGTAATGAGAACTTAAAGGCAGGTACAGCATTAGCCATTGAAGTAAACAGGAAAATGAAATAATTAAATTTTAATCCTGCAAGGTTTTTAAAAATTTTATCTACCAGGTAAACAAATGTGAGGTTTCATCCTACTTGAATATTGCACAACATACCCCAGAAGATCATAGAATCACAGAATGGGTTTGGATAGAAAAGACCTTAAGATTATCAAGCTCCAAACCCCCTGCCATGGGCAGGGACGCCTCACCCTACACTATGTCACCCAAGGCTCTGTCCAACACGGGCTTGAACACTGCCAGGGATGGAGCATTCACAACTTCCCTGGGAAACTCATTCCAGTGCTTCACCACCCTCACAGTAAAGAACTTCCTTATATCCAATCTAAACTTCCCCTGTATAAGTTTGAACTCATTACCCCTTGTCCTAGCACTACAGTTCTTAATGAAGAGTCCCTCTTCAGCATCCCTATAGGCCCCTTTCAGATACTGGAAGGCTGCTATGAGGTCTCCAGTCAGTCTTCTCCAGACTGAACAGCCCCAATTTTCCCAGGCTGTCTTTACTGTTATAATGGAAACACAAGTAAAATAACAGTTCTCTGCTTAGATTATTTCACCTGAGAAGGATTTCTGAAACATCTAAACATTATTTTTTAAAGTGGCTGTACTTACTGTTTCTAAATGTTTGGACATACAGACAGCTGAGTTACCACAAATCCTGTTACATACCAACATGCACATTTACTAAAAAGTTACAAGAGCTCTTCTCTTATGATTTAATAGATCAACAGTTTGATACAACCAATCTGAAGCTCACAACCACCTCATTATTGATATCTGAGGAAAACAGTGTTAGCTATAAGTATGCAATGACATCTAGTAGTTTAGTTTGTGTGCTGTTTTATACCTGAGCCTTTGCAACCTTTCTTGTCCAAAAGAAGCTTACTGCAGTCAGATGTTGCCAGAAAATGATGTATTTTAAAAGCCATGATCTCCTATTAAACTTCCCCCAACTGAAATAGCTTACACAGTGTGATTTTGACACATTTTTCAAAAGAAGTTTTCAAAAGGATTAATCTGGAAAAGCATTTTATCATCTTTAGTTTCTTATTTACTTACTTGTTGGTTTTTAATTCTACAATATATTCTCAAAATATATCTATAAATACACAGTATTTAATGTCAGGTTTTGAGATGTTAAAGCAATGTTGCTTTGAAGTTCTGGTTTGGGTTGTTTTTTTTTTTCATTCTTTAAAAAAAGGTGTTTACAAAATGCTAACTTTTCTCACTGTAATACTCACAGCAGCCCTGTTCCATTCCATTCAAGATACTGGGATCTAGTTTTGAAGGCAAAAGAATCAGGGCACAGCTGTCTCCATCCCACTTTTGCATTTCCATTTCTACTGATTATTTCCAAACTGTAATTGGTCGTATCTAAAAGCACAGGGGCTGCTCAAGTCCTCACTGTCCCAAAATAGGCTTGAGATATGACTTTCGTACAGACTGCGTAAAAACAGTTACAAGCTTATGTTCATACTTAACTGTATAGCCCTGCAATACAGTACTGATATTGCTAGTAACAGCACATGAGATTTGTAAGAATTTGAATTTGTAAGACCTCAGGACTCAGGCTTGTTGAGTTTGCTCTGTCTGAACTTCTCTTTACCTGCCTGCAGCTTTGTTTCACTTAATCAAGCTGTGACAGAGATTTTCTAATTCACCAGGCATGTATGGCTAATTTGTTTTATCTTTGTTTAACTTTGCGTGGTACAACTATAGGCTTATACAGACAGCAGTAACAAGGAGTTGTTTTGTATAGAAATGCAGACCTAGAGCTGGACGAGATTTGCTTGAGTGACAACAAAGAGAACAAGGAAGTGACATCTAACATAGACAAAGAATACTGTATATGGTAAAATCAGACGTAACATACAGCTGTAGACTGATGAAAAAAGAGAAAGGTGTAAGACTGAGTGTACAAACATAAATGATCCCAGAGTTGTTTAGATCCTAGAATAAAGAAGAAGATATCATCATTGTATTTCTCCCAGGAAAAGACTCCAGAGACTGACAATTCTGAACAAATAGCTTCTTGCTTCCACCCAAAGGAAACCTCTACAATGAAACTGCTGGTCACAGGAACTGGAGGAACAGTGAAAAGGCGGCCAGAAGGGTGTGAGTGAAGCATACATACAACATTTTAAACTACATTATTATTTTTCCCTTCTCAGTAGCAGTCAGATCTGGATTAAGAATGATTTGTTTTTTAAGATTTCACTTAAAATGACAATAAATTCTTGGTGTGCTTCCTCTTTGCCCATACACAATATTTTAAGCATAACACAATAACTTACCAATGTGCTCAGTTCTGTCTCTGATGACTTCACACTGGTGTGGCCAGTACACTGGAGAAAACTGGCTGGCAGTTGACAAGTCACCCAGATTCTGAGGCTCCCCAGGTTGCGGTAGCATTGCCTCCGAGTCAGATGGTGACAGAATCTGTTCTTCAATTGGAAAAAGATGAACACAAACTGAATCTGACAAAGCAAAAGAACCCTCACATCAGCCTCTCTGGCTCTTCCAAGTGGAAACAGGCTGCAGAGATTATCTACGTGAAAAATAATTTAAGTATGACAAAATAAAATTACATCCCACTAAATTGGAAACATAATGCTCCATCCTATCATTATGCTCCATATCTTAAAATCACGCAGAATATAAAAATAATGTTGAATGAACAGTTAATTCATTAAACCACAAAGCACATCAAGCATCCAACTGCAGCAGGAAATAGCTTACTTGGGTTTTCATAGAAAATGTTGGCACCTTCTATTATTACTGCTTTATTACTAGTGTGTTACCGTAACACAGTCTCAATGCTTGAGTCAAAATCTGTACTGTCCAATATTATACAAATAACAAACAAAGATTATTCCTACAAAACTTATCAAACAGCATGTACGTAACAACAAGATAGTCCTGACTAGTATAACAGGAGAGGTAACAAGCTGATGCTACCAAATTCTGTAAAGCAATAGAGACATTTGGAGCAGGTGGAGGATTATTTTGCTTGTCAGTGAGGAATTTTTCAAAGTTGTGAGAAGCCACTTGAATGAAAACATGACAGGCAGAGAAAAAGCTTTGGAAAAAAACTAGTAATCAGATGATCAGGACGGCTGGTATTGTGCAGTGACCTCAACGCTGCCTAATGTGAGTAACTTTTCTTTGTCATAGGTATGAAAAGATCCCCTTTCAAAGCATTCCCTGTCCCTCCTTCTATCTGCTTATAGGAGGCCAAATGATAAGTTTGGTTGCATGGAAAGTTTTCTGTATTTGCTTTGGGTGTGAATCACACACCAGCACCCATAAGACCTATGTTAAAAAAAATCTCATCAGCTTTAGACCTAGTTTCTAGATCCAATTTTCACAATAAATGAAAGAATGTAGTAAGCAAAAGAGTTCACCTGAAAGATCTGGTTCAGATGGCATCATGTGTGAAAAGTAATGAAAAACCCGGACCTATTTTTAAACTCCTAACTAATAGTGGATACCTAACTAATGGACCTCTGGCTGCTATAATGCAAATTACTAATTGGTGGTCAAGGGCATGCTGCAAGATGGAACTAAGATAACTACTCACCTAAGATCCATAAAGTGTGGATCTTAGACCTACCTCCAGATTTGTTTAGAGCTTGACAGCTATGTGAAAACTCGTACCTTTCTCTTTCCCCTTCCTTGCACCCTGTGGTCTTACAGGTAAAATGTAGAGGGATAACTGAAGGGTCTTAACCTGTAAAAAGAGCACACTGCTGACTGTCTTCTGTCACAAGTGAGTTAGGGGGCTCTTCATCCTAAAAATAAAATAAAAAAATACTAAAATAAAATCAGAAGTCCACGGTAGGACAGCGTGCAATTGTCTACGGTCAAAGAGAACAGCTGCCTCTGTTTTGTTTTGGCTTATGGTCAGAGTAAGAATTAGGCCAAATCTGTATGGGCATTATTCCTGTCCACTGTTCAAAGACTTCTGGACCCTTCCACTTGTGTTCTTTTGTTTCCCCAGTGCATCTCTCATGCAGTACCAGTATCCCTACTATTGTGTGAGAAGCTAAAGCAGCAAACCAACATAAGAAAATAAATGTTTGCTTTTCAGTTGTATTAATTAATCCTCTGATCCCACTCATCAAGCAAGCCTGAGAGCAGGAGATGCGACAGAAACCAACACCTCCGATAGCCCTTCTGGTGGCAGCTGAGATACATGCCACAGTTACCCTAAACCAATAATGAATACGTGAACTTGATGCTGCGGAACTGAGGCATTACACTTGGCAAAACTTAAAAAAGCACCACTCTGCAGCCATGGAAGCCATGAAAAACAACCAGCTACCCTGGGTTGAATTTGGAGTGCATTGGCAAGGCAGCATGAAAACAACAGTGCTTGTCCCCTTCTCTGCTCCTAACAGAACTTTTATTTCCTGGGTTTTCAATCTAGTTCCTCTTCGTGAATACCACATTCAATCAAGAGCCAAATTTCATTCCTGAAATATGAACGTCGGTAACACCAAATGCATTTCACAGCTACTGAAAATACTGTTCACTGCTCCAATGTACATTCACCACATTTGCAAATGTAATACGGGGCTCCCAAAAGCCTGCTAGTCCAGCACCTGATCGTGAGATTGATTTTTATGTATGCGATACCCAGCAAGGTGCCCAAATTTAGCTTACAGCCAAACGTGCTCTGCGATGCGTTCTGGGTGCTTGTATAAACAGTCTGTTAACTGAGCTGCTTACTGATTTTCTCATGAGATGCAACCGGTTCTAATAACAGCTAATTTACCCACGACTCGGGACCACCTCAAAGGGGGACCGAAGGGACTTCCTAAGCTGCCTTCCTGATGGACGGGCTCTCCCGAGTCCATCCCGCTGCCTGCCCCTGCCTCCGCAGACGGGCTCGGGCAGCTGGACGGGTCCTACCGGCGAGGCAGCGGTTCTGCCGTGAGCCCTGCCTCCAAGGGACAGCCACGTCGCGCTGTGTCCCCCGTTCCCGATAGAACCCACAGGGCAGTCGCACAACCCCTCGCGTCACCCGCCCAGCTCTCGCGAGAGGTCAATGGGGACCCGGCGGGGCGCGGTGCGTGTGGCGGCTGAGGCGGCCCGCGGGGGGAGCCGTGCTGTCGGCGGGGTGCTACAGAAACAGATTCGATCAAGTTGGAGAAGGTCTTTAAGTTCATCAAGTCCAGCTGTTGCAAGTAGCAAAAGAAATAGAAATTTAGAAGTAGTTTTGCTAAGGTTTGGACCGGTCAAGCAGGCCAGAAAAAAAGGCCTTGGAACTGTCTCGGGAAGCTAGCAAGGAATGTGCTGAGAAAAGGAAAACAGCAATCAAGGGGGGATGAGTCAAGCATTTAGAACACAAAGGGGAGTTAAACTGCCCTTGAAGATAAGGGTTGAAATCTTACACATGTCCTTGGAGATATGGGCTGAGAGTACATGAAGTTCTTCTGCACATAGGCCTCATTGTAAAAGGGTATAAAAGCTGAACCAAAACGAGGGTCTTTGGAACCCTGACTTTGGACACTAGTCTTCAGGCTTCCCGGGCCCTGAATAAAGCACCGCATAAACTGACACTGTTGGTTTGTTGGTTTGTGTTTCGACTACGGGCAGCACAGCCGTTCCCCCAGCACTGCCAAGTCCACCACTAAACCATGTCATCAAGGGCCTTGCACAAGCCTGGAGCATTGCATGGGGCTGTTGTGGCCCAGTGCAGGACCCAGCGCTTAGCTTAGTTAGTCCCTGCATCTGGCCAGCTGGGCAGCAGGGGCTGAAGTGGCAGGGTTGTGCTGCTGTGTCCACGCCTAATGAGTGCAGGGTGCGGGCACAGCCACCCTGATGAGGCCCAGTGCACAGGGTGGCAGAAGCCATGTAATGGCTTTGCTGTGCCTGCGAGTCTCTGCTAGTGGATTGGGCTGCGAGGGGCAGATGGGTCTGTGCCTCGTTGTTATATTGAAAACTTAGACTTTTTAAGTCAGGGAACACAGGCAGCATGAGACACTTCAGTGAAGTAAATACTATGTTGACAAACCCTGTGCACTTACATCAGCATGGCAACACCTCCGGTGCCAATTTGTTAGGTGGCATCACCTACAGCCTGGCCCGTGAAGGAGTTGCCACTCCTGGGTAGTACTCCTCCCTCTGTACAGTTGAGACAGGGTGCTTTGCAGCTGTTTGAGGAAGCATGAGCAAGCAGCCATACGTGGGCCATGACCTGACAGACACTCCAGGGGATACATCTACTCTAGGTTCTCTGTGCCTGAGAGACATTTGAATGATACATTTCCCAGTCTTCTCATTCATAGAATCATAGAACGGTTTGGGTTGGAAGGGACCTTAAAGCTCCTCCAATTCCAACTCTCCTGCCATGGCCACGAACACCTTGCAGTAGACCAGGTTGATCCAAGCCCCGTCCAACATGGCCTTGAACACTGCCAGGGATGGGGCAGCCACAGGTTCTCTGGGCAATCTGTGCCAGTGTCTCACCACCCTCACAGTAAAGAATGTCTTTCTAATATCTCAGTCTACCCTCTTTCAGTTTAAACCCATTCCCCTTTGTCCTACTCTTGTAACAGGTCCCTCTCCAAATTTCTCGTAGGCCCTCTTTAGGTACTGGAAGGCTGCTCTAAGACTTCCCTGGAGCCTTCTCTTTTTCAGGCTGAACATACCCAGCTCTCTTAGCCTGTCTTCATAGGAGAATAGCTCCAGCCCTCTTATTCTTACAGTACCATAAATGCCTTCTGTAGAGTTTCACCAGCACTTCCATGGACACAAGATGTTCTGTGGAGTAATCTGTTTTCTAGTGTCTTGTTGCATACCGGTGGCTACCCTATCACTTCAGTATCATCGCTACAATAATTAGATTTTCTGTTTTTTTTTTTCACAGCATTCCTGTTGTCTGAAACAGGTAAAAGGGGATAAAGGAGGTTGCACTGTGCTTTAGATATCATTGCTAGCACCACAGCTGGGCTGCAAAAATCACATGTAGTTTGATTCCTTCTTCCTTGGCATCATTTTAAGAGAGGGCTTCCCTCTTAATTTCTAGCTCCCTTGCTACAATTCTTCACCCAAACAAGCTAGCTACCAGAGCATCAACTCTGCACAAGGCCCAAAGAAGTGCCTGGAGACCTGTCTGTTGCCTTCCTAGGGCAAGGTCAATGGCTTAAGAGAGGAGCAAAGGTCCAACAGAAAGGGAAATTTAGAGAGGAGCTGAGGAGTAACTGTGATGTTGGAGGTTGCAGGCACCTAAGCAAACTAGCTGGACTCCCTCAGCTTCCTCTGTTATCCATGAAGGCAGCTACACTCAAAAGAACAATCCAGAGGGGGACCAGTGGCTAAAATAGGAGTCCAAATTGGTTGACTGTGAATATTCATCCTCAGTATTTCTGTGAATTACGGGCAGGCATGACTGCCCAGCACCCTGAACCTTGGCCAAAGCAAGTTGCAAAGCTGACATGCAGTCAGAGAAGGGCCTGTGGCAAGTTAGCATACTCTTCTACTGAGTAGAAGAGAGAATTTGAGCCTTCCTCTTAAAGCAAAGGAAAACACCCCAACAATCAAACAGAATGCAACTTATGCATCTTGCTCATTCATTCATTCATGTGTTCGTTCATTTTGCATGCCATGGTTATCCTTTAAATTTCAGTCTCTTCAGATCTTGAGAATTTTTGCTTTCCACTGTGATTCAATATGCTTGTCTTCCTGAAATACACATTATCTAACAAATGCACATATATTTTCTGGGGATGAAGGAGAATGAAGTCACAGGTATGAGGGTATGATCATTTAGAGAGGGATTAAGCAGCCTCATAAAAAAAATCTGATCTGCTTTAGATCCATCAAATAGCAGTTCCCCTTGTCTTTCTCTCCAGAGCATTTATGAGTAGTATTTATGATTCTACAGCCTTAAGAAATTCCTGTAAAATGGCCAATACATACATCATGCTAAAGGTGACAGGCTGTGTCACTGGATTACTTAAAATGCTGTGTGTAACAGCACACATCCTGAGTCAGGTCCCACTGATGGCAACTTCACACCCAACAGCCACCTCACCAAGGTTATCCTGGCTTTACACTGATACAAATGAAGTCAGAACTTACACTGCATTTCAGAAGCTGTGCAGGTCATTATGACCTTTTCCAATAGCTTATTTTGCTACAAACAGAATGCGAAGAGGAATGTAAGTCTCATATACTTGCAATGTGAAAAGCTCCCTTGCTGAATTCCTGGGAAGGGGCTGTTTGAGAGAGGAGGAGGTGTAAGACAGGTTAGGGCTCTTGGTTGCTGTAACGTGAATGTTCCTTCTGGGACTCTGAGGAAAAGAAGGTAACTAAGAATTGTCTTGTACAAATTGCACTTGAGTACAACTATTGCACTTGAGTACAACTACAAATTTTGTTTTGTGTTTGTCTCGGATGAACTAAGTTATTTTCTGTTACCAAAGGCCTTCGCCATGTTGGCAGTTTTCAGAATTCCTCCACTCCGCCTGACCCTATTATATTATATATATTATATTATTTATATTATTATATTCCTCCATTGCCCCCACTCCTGCCCAGGGAGATAATGGAAACATTCCAGACCAAGCTGGATGTGGTTCTGGGCAACCTGATCTAGTTGAAGATGTCCCTGCTTATTGTAGTGGGGTTGGACTAGGTGACCTTTGAAGATACCTTCCAACACAAACTGTTCTATGATTTTATGATTCTATGATTCTGTGTTCTTTTGCACTGGGTTATAGCTGTCTTATGAAGCCAACATACAGCTCATCAGCCCAGGCTCCTAGTAAAATACTCTTTGAAGACTGCTGCCCATTCTTCTGCCTCTTCCTTTAGTCCCAGTTCCTGAAGTTTTCTGATATAACAGGTGCTTTCAAGACACCCAAGTGAGAGTCAGTTGATCACCATCTGGAAGGCAATAAGAAGCTCACTCTGGAAAATTAATATGGATGAGAACATGAATCCTGCTCCTGCTCTGCAGCAGGATAGGAATGTACAGCTGTTACTACATCTCATTTCAGGGAGACAACAGAAACTTGACATTCAGGTCCTTGCTGGCAAGCAGCCAGGGCTTCAGTGACTGGGACCACTACGCATAAAAGGTATCAGACTGGTATATTTCCTTTTGTTATTTCTGGGAATTGGATTAAGTATGAGAACTACTGCGACACTTCATCTTCAATCCCCCTGCTCTCCTACCTGAAATGGAGAAGGAGCTGTAGTCTTACAGAGATGCAGCTGCCAGATAAAGCACATCCCAACCTACACTGCATCCCTCTGATTCTAGTGACTTTGAGTTGCAGAATATGTGGTGACACTCCACAGCAGACAAATAAAAGTTCACTAAAAAGAAAATAGCCTTAAACAATAATTCCTTGCTGTCTCAGCTTTCAAAACAAAGAGGTGCTGCTTAGTACTAATGTATTAGTTTAATTCTTAGTAGAAGCTGCAATAGCCTAGGTCTTGCACATATTTTATTATTAAAAACGTGACTATAAAAAACCAGGAAGACAGTCAGTAGCTGTCTTAGCAGTGAATAGAGTGAACAGTGAATAAACTTCTCATTAGAAGTTACACCTTCAAATGAAGGTATGTGATTTAACAATTCAAGTAGGAAACCACAGCATAATATAGCTGCAGGAGTTTTTCAGCTGGTTCTACAGGGCACAGGTAGGTTCATTCTGGAGTGAATCTGTGTTGGCTTCTGTGATGCGTTTTCTACTCTCTGTGCCTAGGCTGTTCAGCCATTAGACATTGAGAACACAGTAGTAAGATAACAAAGTGCATACTGCAGTTAGGCCACTCAGCCTATTCTGATTTTCCTTTGTACAGAATTCTGGTCAAAAGATGCAGCTGAAAAATTAAATCCCCTGATAGCTCTTGAAAAGGCACTGATTTTATTAGGAGCTGCCTATGCTATGTAAACTTTATACTTTCAGCTGCGTAACAGGTAAGGAAACAGAGAAAAGGTGAAGCTTACTAAGCAAATAAAACCTGTGTGTATGTCAGAGAATCAAAAGAAAGACAGCATAAAAACAAAAAAATACCCAGTCTTTGTGGTTTCACTCTTTCGATGTGCTACAAAACTTTTCAATGATTTTCATATCTGTGTGTTGCTTGTCTTTTGCAGTTTTATGTGAAAAGAAGGGAAGAAAGAAGAGAAATGTGCTGCTTATAAGTTGACACAAGTGTATGCTGGTAATTGCCACTCCTCGTACAAGTGGATTTGCAAGAAGAGTGCAGTCCTTCTGGGTATCTAAGATACTGGAAAGTGAAAGTGAATAGGGTTTCTGAAGAGTCTCTGAAGGTTTATACCTCTTTACAGTGGACAGGATGTCTGATGTCAGATGAAGGAGAAATTACAGAGACCTGAATTGTGAGGAATCAATGTGTTGTGATTCTATTTGTGATTAAAATCCAGAAAGATTTCAGGCTTGTGTCTCTCTTCAGGATGAAAGTATGTAATCTACGTGTCTTTGTGCAAGCTGATGCGTTGCCCCTTAGAGCTATTAAAATAAGCAGCTTATTAATTTTAAGTACATTATAGAGTCAGAGATTTGTATAACATCTGTTTTCTAGCTAGCCTCAAGTGGACTTTTAGCCTTATACTTCTCTGTGGAAGGGTCACTATATTGATCAAACCATTAATTGGTATCCTTTAAGTTGACGTCATCGCAAGAGGATGCTTTGGCAAGGTCTGTGTCCATGGCTTGCTTTGCACATGCTGTTGCTTTACAGTGACACTTACAGAGTTTTCTTTTTTCAGTGCTTTAACTCTGCAGGCTCCTATTTCAGCTTTAAATTTCTCCCCTTGGCTTCTGAAATCTTAATGTCATGATCAATGTCTTGATCTAGCCTATGTATCTAGATATATATACATCACTATGTGTCTAGACTTTTAGCTCTAGAAGCCATGCAGTCAGACAGTAAACTGTTAGTTAGCTTGCTTGGTTACTTTCCCTGCAATGTTTTACATGGTGTTTTTGTAAGGACCTAAACTTGTACAGAAAACAAACCAAGATCCAGCCTTCACTACTGAAAATTCTTCAGGGGCTAAGTTCAGCCTTTTCTCCCTGGTCTGTACCACCCCACGTTGTACACCAGTTCTGCTGACTTTGACTCCCTGTGTCAGAGAACTGTGCCACTACCTCACACTGAATGTAGTAAGGTCGTGTAATATATTGTTCTTCAAGGCATTTTGATAACCATTTATATTCTGGGGTTTGAAATGTTTCCTTCCATTGGAAAAAAAATGCATGCACTTCAAATTTATATAGCATATTATGAAAAAATATAA
This sequence comes from Forpus xanthops, assembly GCA_032466535.1. NCBI lineage: Eukaryota > Metazoa > Chordata > Aves > Psittaciformes > Psittacidae > Forpus > Forpus xanthops. Next base: position 12,362 of record JASSUY010035912.1, read on the forward strand.
AAGGCATGGACTTCTAAATGGATTCCTAGCTAGTTCTGGTAAAAAGTTCTGTAAAGACTGAAGCACAGTGTCCAGTCCCCACAGAATCACTCACTTGAAAGCTGAGAAGAAATCCCTTAGCTTTATGCAAGCGGATCCCAGGACGAACAAGCTCTGGTGCTCTACAGAACTGTAACTGAAAGAATTACCTTTTGGATCTTGAAATGATATGGCCTAGAAAAATTCGTTGACGGTTGTGTTTCTGCCTCCTAGGAAACATTGTCAAGTTGTCGCACACCTGTAGTTGTAAAGAAATAACGCTAGAGAGCACTGCAAGTTTTGTGGAAGGAAGTGCTCCTTGTGCTCTTGTTAGGAGAAGTGAGCAGAAAAAAACCCATAGTAAATTACGAGCTGGAGAGCACCAAAAGGGAGCTCCTAGTCTGATGTTGGCCATATACCTCTGTGCTCCTTTAAATTACCAGAGGGGACAAAAATCATTACAGAATCCTAAAATCATCAAATAAATGGGACCTCTGCAAGCCTTTTATTTTTTTTTTTTTTTTTTTTTTTGGCTGGTGCAGCCCTGCCTTTATGCACTTATTTTTCTTTGCCATAGGAGTGTGCATCTTATTCACTGCACAGCATGTTTTATTGCATGGAATATGGTACTGCTTTTCTGTGTTTGGATATCTAGCCACTTTTCTGTGGACTGGTATTGTAGGCTTAACACTATTATATGTTATATATGTCATATATATATGTCTGTATGCTTTTATACTCTGCAAGTATATGATGCAACAGTAATGAGCCTGGCCTACTGAAAAGGGTGCTGTGCTAAGCGACAGAAGTGCTGAGCAGTCTTCCAGCCTCTGCCACTGGCCTGCTGAGTGATATGGGACAAGTCCTTTTACTTTTGCCCTTCCAACTGTGTTCTGGCAAGTGACATGCCCTTCTTTGCTAAGTGCTCTCACACCCACAGGTTAAAATGCTGCTTAAGAGATAACACTTTATAATACATGAGGGTAAGACACAGGGTAGATCTGAAGGAAAACAGGCTATGCCTGTGTGGCAGAATAGAGGACACCATGGAAGGCCAAACAAGCAGACTTCATGCTGTAAGTCGGCATTGTGCAGTGCTGCACTTTGCTATAGGGGCACATCCAGCACCATGCATTACAGTCTACTTGTATTGAACCAGGATGTGTTCACTCAACCATGTGGTCATGCCAGAGTGATCTACAACTGTACCAGCACCTCTGCTGTGTCTCACCTTGCAAAGACATCCCCTGTTGTCCAAAGCACTAGATGCTGTTGTGCAGACATATGGTCTACAGAGAGATACAGCACTTTTTCCTCACCAGTCATTCTCCAAGTCACAGATACAGGGTCCCAGAAGACCTTATAACATCCCATTCCAGAATATACCTTACAACATCACCAAGAACATGCTATCTATGGAAGTGGTTCCAGCAGGGTCACTGCTTCAGTCCTTTGAAAGAAAACTAAGTGTGTGAAAGAAAGGAGAGAAGGCAGTCTGGCAGTGTGCTGGAAGGCGTGTTCACTAGCTGCTTCCTGACATGCCGTCACCAAACTGCTTAGGACACTGAACCATAATCACCCCAGTACTGCTTAGCATTGAAAGATGTATCCAAGGGAATCCGTGGCACTCAGAAAAATAATCTACACAGCATCATCTTTGAGTATTAATCTGAAATTCAAAAAGAGTTGACATGCCCTAAAACCACCCAAAACCCTGCATAGGGATGAAACGCATTTCACAGGCTTCAAACCTTGTTTGCTTCTTACTTATTCCAAGACTCACACGCTGAACATGAAGCTACTGGCATGGAAATTCACGGGTTTGCTGTTTAGATGACATCTTTTTTACTGCAGTGTGGGATAACAATGCATGGTCTTCCATTTATGGCAGGCAGTGTCTTTAGCTGAAGCCTTAGCTCTGATCATGTCTGTCTTCTGGGTACCTCATTGTACATACAGGCTTTTCTGTGACACAGAGTTTAGAATTGAAACACATTGTGGACATCAACTCATGATATTTACTCAGTTTAGCTTGGAATTTGGTGTTGCAACTCAGCCTTAGAAAAGTGGAAAGGTCCATTTTGTTGTCAGAGCAGTAGTTCTTCAAAATGTGCACCCCGAGCTGGCTGGAGCCCTGCGCTGAGCTGCCTATTCTGTGGCCGAAGGTGCTGAATTCTACTTTGCAGCCCACATCACTGTTTCCAGTCTACTTTTGCCCTCGCATGCAATGAAGGACACACTGTCACACCCAGAGAAGGGGTGTCATCTTCAGCTGTTATCACATTTACTCTGTGTAGAACTGGAACTGGTAACTGTGCTAACACCAGAACGTTACTAAGCAACGTTAACATGATAGTTACAAGTGGAGAGTCTATGTGCAGTGAGGAGCATGTGTCAAGATGGGGAAGAATGTGAGCTTGCATTCACTTGCCTACCTCAACAGAGCCACTGTAGCTCCAGACTGCCAAACTGTAAATGATGTACAGAGGACTCCTACACAACACCACCGCCATCTTTCCTTGCAGATGCTGCAAGAAAATAACTGCCTTTCCATGCTCCTGCAAACAGTTTAAAAGCTGAAGGCTATAAAATCTCTCTCCCCTTCCCTGACATGTGGCTGACATACACAGCAATCCTTGCTGTTTTACTGGCCTCACCAGCATCCATGTACTGTAAGCTAAGCATATTAATCAGGTGGCTGGAACTAAAGAAGAGATTGAGGCAAGGCTCTACCTGATGAAGGCTCTATCTGGTGAAATGAGAAGACACGAGGTGATGGTGGATCCTTGGATGAGTTAAGACACGTGGATGCCCAACCCAGATTACAGCTTGTAAAGAAGCATTTTGATATTTGGGTGACGTTTTTCCACAGGAGTGGCAAACCAAAAAGACTATGACAAGATGACAGTGGGCAATGACTAGGCTGAACCAGGCTGTGCTTCTGAAGCATTTATTCTGCAAAACACAGCAGTAGACAGCAGCGCGTTGTCACAAGTAAAATGTGTGTGTTCAGAGTCTGGAGATGTTCATGTGATAAAAGTGCACCTGCGGCACTGTCTAAACAAACCAGAAGAACTCAGTTTAGATGAATTTACAAGAAACACCCATTTAAGATGTAATGGCACATAGTGAAAGTGGCTTGCTTTATAAAATCTAACGGTTCCCTGTTAGCTTGTCTGCAGTATTCTGTTAGATAACACATGAGAAGAAGCTTACGGAGAAACCAGAGGCAGTCTTTTCACAGAGAGGCACAGCAAAAGAGCAAGAAGCAAGGGGTACAAGTTGCGGCCCAGACACTGTGACCAGGCAGAATTAAAAAGCCTGCAACATGTGCCCAGGGAGGCCATGGGATCTGTGTCCACAGGGATTTCTAAAACCTGCCTGGACAAAACCATGAGCAACTTGATGTATCTGTGGAATTAGCCCTGCTTTGAGCAGGGGCTGAGTTAGAGACCTCCAGATCTCCCTCCCTCCCTCCCTCCCCAGATGACTCCATAAACCTGCAATGTGCATGCTGGCAACACTACTTAGCCTTGGATACCTGACTTGTTCGTCCTCAGATTCATGGGCAGGAAAAAGGGGGCTTTCTATTGTCTTTATGAGCAGTGGGTCATTTTGCTAACAAACATCTCCTGGTTCTATCATGGTCTTTTCCTGTAACGGCCTGGATTTTTTCTTCTGAAAGTACTGTTGGCGCTGAGAGATCAGTGGGTCAGACTTGGTGACCCTTATCTGGGTATTCAGCAATAAAACTAGAATTTAAACAGAAAGCAAAGAAAATAATGAAAATACTCACAAAGCTAAAATAAAAAGGAAAAACTTTATCAAATGAAAATTCTGTAGCAGTGCAATATCCATTTTAAAAGTAAGGAAAAAAATCATAGTTTTACAGTATGATATAAGGAATTCAAGAAAAATGCCTTGCAAAGGCTTCTAATCACCTGTTCCTTATAGAAATTAAAATTATCCTTCCTTTTCATGATCGGTCCTACCAGTGAGCACATCATGTAGACTTAAAATCTAAACTGAGAAACTCTTCTGGCTATTTTGTAAGTTTGCTCTGAAAAATAAGTGTGTGCATTTGTCATTTTCTTTAGGCAAGTGAGAATCTGCTAGGTCACAAATGATGTAATTGCACTTACTGAGCTTGCTCTTTTGTCTGAAAATGCATTTTTTCAGAGGAGAGAGGAGAGGAGAAGAGAGGAGAGAGACATATTCCCTTAAAGTAGAAACACTGTTTTTTTCCAGTAGCTCAAAAAGACCCATGCTTACACCAACTGTACACGATTACATCTTGATGATTTTGAATAATTTAGGAGAGGCTGATACGACAAAAGACTGCTTAGGTGTATATGCAGTGACAGAAAGAGAGAATGAGAGTTCAAGCAACCTGTTTGGCCATCTAGCTATTGTACTAAAATTAAAAAAACAAACCCCCCCCCCAAAAAAAAAAAAAAAAAAAAAACCAAGAAAAAAAAGGAAAGTGAGTTTTGTTTTGGGGTTGGGTGTTTTGGGGGTACTTTTTGTTTTTGTTAAGTTGTGTTTGGCTTGTGTGTGTGTGGTGTGTGTTTGTTTTTCCATTTCAGAGCCTAAATATCCTGCTGTAAAGGACAGCGAGAAGTTCAGGGGGAAGCAATGGAAACTGACTCAATCAGAAGACAAAAGTTTTGTTTCATGTTAGGACCAGTGACATGACTGGTGTGTAGGTTGCTGTGAAACAAACCTTATCAGTATCCAGTTAACAGTATCCACATCTGCATTCTGATCACTTTGTGGCTGATGATGAAGGAACAAAAATTTAGGTGCGTTGCATTTAAATTGTACCTGAGTGGCACTTCTGAGTAATCTGTTCCATGATTGTCAAAAGCTCTTTTTTTTTTTTTCTTTTTCCCTTAAACCTTTTTGTTTCTACACTTAACACTTTCCAACGCTGAAGGTAGGAAGGAGAAGATCAGTAATAGATTGCAAAACCAAACATTCTTTTTGTTTGAATCTAGAACATTGAAAGGCCCATTGTATGTAACAGAAAAGGTGAGTAGGCTGTATCACAGAACAAATGTTATTTTCAATTGACCCATGTAGGTTTGTGGAGCCTATCTGCATCGAAATCTAAAGGAATTTTCTAAGTGGGAATAAAGCACAAAACCAATAATGTAGCTCTTAGCAGGGAATGTCTGAACTGTGCATGCACAGGGCTCCATGTCTGTGTGTTCTGAAATGCAGGTATAGGTTTTAGAAGGGCTTTAAGTTTTAATTCAAATCTGTGTTTTTTTCTTTTCTGTTTTTGTTTGTTTGTTTGTTTGCTTGCTTGTTTGTTTTTTCCTCCAAAATAGAAGACAAAACCACTGCCATGAAAATAACCTGCAGCAAACACATGGGTCATGAACAAGGAGTTAAACGCAACTCAAGCTTTCTGCCTATAGTGTTTCTGAGTCAAGCAGGGGATAGCTCAAGCAACTTAGGAAGAGTGGCTCTGGTCTGGTTGCAACTACTCTTATGTAAAGTATTGAAACAAAATTAGTTTTAATTTGATTTCAAATTAAAATTTATGCATCATTAACATAATCCAAATTCAGTTGTTAAACCGTTATAGCACTTGTTGGATAGAGCAAGTATGAATTTGAGTTACATTTTTTGTAGTTTTAACCATGGTTGCAGTTACATTAGCCCCAAAACATCTTGTACTGATATATATCTTGTTTATCTTCCTTTCAGGTAAATAGGCTATGTAACAGCATGCACACAAGCATAATACATCTACAACACAGATTATACTGCTTCAGCTGTTCTCATGAGAACCAGAAAAGCTTTTGTACCTGTGTAACTCTGAGTTTGGATATTCCTTAGAAACTTGGCTCTGCTTTGGCCAAAAAAGATTTTTTTATATAATGAAAAGATTGGGTTTTAATCTTCATTTTCTCCTGTATTCTGAAGGGCAAGAGACCACACAAGAGACACAATGGTGTCAATATACTTTGAAAGTGTATTGAAAGATCTAACTTCCTTCCTTTTCTCTGTTTCTCAGCCTTCCTCAGAGCCATAGCACGGTGTCTGTATATTTCTGGAGGCAGGCAAAGCTGATACAGGATGCAACCTACTATATTAAACCAGCCGTTTCCATAAGACAGGGGGACTTATTCATCAATGGCAGGTGATATCACATATGCAGACGTGGCAATGGTACCCAGGGAAAGACCACACGTTCCTTCTCAGACATCAGTTCCAGGTAAAATACCTAATCAGCTCTTGTGCACACACTGTTGTCTCTCGAGTGCTCTCTGTTTCTCTCTTTTTAATTTTTAAAATTATCTCTGGATAATATTAGAAGAATGCTACAAAATGCTGTATGCAAAAGGGTGAAAATTTGCAAGTGGTGGAAGAGACACTCATGAGATACCAATTGGCAAAGCTACTCCTCAGTCAGTATTGCTGCAGAGTAGTGTCTCGGTTCTGGCCGTTATTTTAAGTCACAGTATGCAAAACAAAAACTGGATATTTTTGAATAATGAGCATAATATCTGTCTTTTGTTTTGCTTTGTTTTATTTTGTAAATCAGATCTACGCATTTTATGATGTCTTCATGGAAAAGGAGTAGTAAATTATCCAGTAAATTGGAAAGCTAGTGGCAGTCACTATCACTGTGATAAGTGCAGTCACTATCACTGAAGGAAGTACTGAATGATTCCTAAAACCCTCCTGCTCTTCAATTTTCCAGTGGTAATTTTCCTAAAACATTATCAATCTGTGATCACTTCATATATTTATAACAAAACATAAAGGATTAAGACAATATTCAGGGAAAAGAGATGATTTAAAAAACTATTTTGTTTTCTTTTTAAGAGCTATTTTTTTCCACTACTTTAAAAAAAAAAAAAAATCATTCATAAAAGCATTTTGTCAAAATTCTGGATCACAGCTGATATGAATAACAGCTTCTCACTATGAGCGTGCTTAATTACTTAAAGAAACAATATTGTGTGATGAGCATAGAAGATGTAGATTAATAGTGTTGATGGTGTTCTGAATGCATGTACTTGTTAGTATGAGGTATCCCTGCCCATGACAGGGGGTTTGAACTAGATGATCTTAAGGTCTTTCCTACCCTAGCTATTCTATGATTCTACCATAGAATGTGATTCCATATGATTCTTCCCCCCATCAAAATGAAGGGGGGAGGAGAGGGAAATGATATTTTTACAAGATTTGTATCTAAAAAGTAAAAGTTCGCTTAATTATATACTGAACATAAAGTACTCTTAGACTGTTTATGCACCCATGGATGTTGTTTGTACTCCTGTAACCTGTACAACACAAACCACAGAGGGTTTGCCCAGAATTTTACTCAGTTTCTAAGAAGACATCAAATCTTGATTTGATGACATCAAAATATTCCTTTGATCATTCTGTCTGAAGGAAAAGCTTCATTTTAAATATGCTAGGCTTTAATTTCCAATTTGAGTTCTCATTAACATCTAGTTAAGACTTTGTCAGATAGCTTTTAGCACTCAGTATGTTCTCATATGAAGTTCCTGACCACAGTAATAAAGTAATTTCTCAGTGTCCTTTTGCCTTCAAGTCTTTCACTCTAGCTTTCTGAAGTTTTTCTGGTCATTCTCCAGTGTTTCCATCTCCCACCAAAATATGGGTGCTAGTATTTCCACAAGTCTCAGTTACGCTGTCTCAGTTACACAGAGACAAAAAATATCTTAAATAATCTTTCCTCCACTGTTTATAATGTCTGGTGTCTCCTTGCCCTTTCTCTCTCCTCACCTTTATCTGCTTATACTAAAACACGGTTTGTTTGACAGAGCTTGAACTTACAGGGCTATCATTTTGGTTGGCTTTTTCTTTATTGCTTGTTAACCTTCCTGTTATTTTGGATTTTATTAGCAATTATTTTTCTACTTACTTTGACACAAATGGAAAAAGCACCAAATAGTATTAAGCAATATTGGACTTCATATAAGCACAGAACATGCTAGAAATACCTTCGTGATGACAATTCTTTCTCTGTCTTCATCATTAACATATGTTAACATGACTTTTATCACTATTAAAATAGACAAGAACTTGAGCCATATTATCATGCTTTAAAAATGCAAACAAACAATTCCAGTTCCTTGATGTTTTAAAACTTTGACTGAAATTCACACATAGTCATCCAGGTGATGAGTGTTCTTTTATTAGAAGAAATTCTTGTAAAAGAAAAGAGTAACTTTCAGGAAGAAAGAGAGAAATTGGATTTTTCCTACAGAATATGTTCTGTAATTTTTAAATACTTGGTATGAAATTCAGGACACAAATGTGTGGACATGTTGAGCAATATTCATAAAACAGACTTAAGCTCAGTGTAAGTACAGCAGTGGTTAGTGGTGGGATTCCTCACTGCACAGTAATGACTCCCTGAGATGCCCTGCAGCTCTTTACAGCTAATGGAGGAGAGTCTGGGATCCTAGTGTGGTGAGCAATGAACTGCCCAAAGTGGCTGCATAATAGGATAGAGCAATGACAGAAGGTGCTGCTCAACCATTCCTGGGAATTAGATCCTTCCCTACAAGCTAGAAGGAGCTCTCTCCTACACGGACTGGGCTCAAAGCTGCTTCAGACAGGGCAGCACCTGCATGCCAAACACACCTACAGGATGTCCCACTGTTCCTGAAGAGGTTTCAATGCCTCCTCCTTTGGAGCAGGAATTTGAATCTGATTCTCAAAGTGAGGATTCTCAGCTCCAAGGTGGGAGCTGTGGCAAGTATCACAAGCTCTCCCTTTGGCACTATGCGACACACTGAAATGTCTGCTGGAGAATGGCTGGTACCCACATCCCTCCCTTTGCCAGACTTTTTGCTGCTGTTGCTCTTGGCCAGGGATGTCTGACTTTCTTGCAAAAAAAAAGAAGTGGCATCAAGATGAGCGTGAGGGAAAGAACTGCATATGAGTAAAACTTTCACCGTGGAGGAGGGAGGGCTGGATTTAATCACCACTGCAAGTTCAGCAGATAAATGCTCTGAGTAGCAAATTCCCAGACTTTAGGCAAGACTTTAAATCACTAGGCTATTGGACAGCAGAACATGCCCACCTCCTCCTGGCTGCATTTTGTGCAACTTTCAGACTGTTAGGCTGTAAATTGCATATTGGAGTAGATACCAAAAAAGTATGAGTGGGGAGCATAGCTAATTTACCTTGGTAACGTATAGCTTCTGTCAAGATCTGGTACACATGAAAGGTAAACATGAGGGAACCTGAATTTCTGCCAAGGTTTCTAGTAGTCAGGTAAAATTTGGATTTGAGAATAAAAGTCTCTTTGTAGATCATATTTTCCATGAGAAAGGGATTTGGTTTGATCAAGTTACAGAATTTTCTGCAGTTCTCCCAAATACTGTTCTTATCTCAAAATCTATTCAATGTATTTTCATAGAATCATAGAATCAATTAGGTTAGACAAGACGTTTAAGATCATCAAGTTTTGTGAGGATGCAGAAAAGATATAAAAATCACTTATTGCAGAATTGCAAAACATGCATAGATTAGCAATATAATGCTAAGGAAAGCTCACTCATTGAAATCTATAGAGTGGGAAAACTGTGTTAAATAATGTTTAACACAATGTAGCAAAAAAAAACGTCTGCAGCTCCAAGTTTGGGTGGCTGCACCCAGAAAAGCGGTCAAAATGGATTTGTTGTGATCATGTTCCAATGGGAAGATCCATATCAGATTGTTGCACAATCAGTTGGACTTCAGCTGTGAGTCAGGTGCTCTGAATTACAAGGACAAGGTGATTTTCAGATGCTCTAGGATGTTGAAGAGGAGTTAGTACATCTATCTGTGAACATGCTTTGGTGGGCTAGCAAGTGCTTCAAAACAGATGTTCAAAAGTAGAAAAGTGTTACAAAAATACAAAGATAATTACAGTCTGGAAATCTATTTTCTAATGAAAGACTCAAGTTCCTAGTTTACTCAAGAATAATTTGAGAGTTACTTGGTTATGATTCATAAATGATTACCTATAAGACCTTTCCTCTAGCAGAAAAACAAACCAAGAAGAGTTCTCAGACTAGCTCACAAATAGTTGTAGGCTGCTATTAGTTCTCCCCTTAGCTTCTTGTTCCCCCCCCTACCTTCCTCAGCCCATCCAGGCCTTGACCAGCCCTGCTCTCTGCTGGACCCTCTCCGCCTTCCTCCAGGTCCTCCCTGAATGGAGTGGACCACATCTGGACACAATGTTCCAGGAGTGGCTGCAGCAGGAGCAAGTGGAGCAGCACAGGAACTTCTCTGCCTTTGCAAGCCAGAGGCCTCCAACTTAGCCCCACTGGTGGCTTGCATGATCTGTAATGATGAGGGTGCATTGTGGGCTCACTCTCAGCCTTCTGTCCAGTGAAGCCCAAGAGCCCGGTGTCTGTAAAGCCTGACACTCCTGAGTGACTGATGTGCCAGAAGCACACCCCTCTCTGTACATTCACCACATAGAAGCTTCCAGTAAATAGAGATGTCTTTCTGCACTTGACAATTTGCATATAGAAATAAAGTGAAATTTCAGTATAAGTAAGTGGCAGAGATCTCCACCTAAACCAGGGCTACTTGTTGCTAAACTAGGTAAGGGAGCGTAAGCATCCGGTAAAATTTTTATGTGGTATTTTAAAAATACTGCCTTCTGAGGACTTCACATCCAAATGGCCATGTGCCAGTACACACCATGATAGAAGTAACCCTTTTTTTCAATATTCAGTTTATGTGGATAATAATTTCTTTTTCATGCAGTCTGAGGGATAGTCTTCAAAGGAATGGATCTTTATTTGAGAGAGAAAAGATGTAGTAACAGGAGCAGATTTTCTGAAGTACATATTTTAGATGAAGTGTCTCCATTTATAAGGCTCATGCACTGAAAAGTTTGAAAGTCCTGACTGTTGCTTGAAAAATATTTACACTCTAAGAAGAAAAACTTTTATAAGCATTTCTTTTGAAAGCAGTTACTTATCCATGCAGTTAAAAAATAACTTACACATTTTCTGCAATTCGTTGAACTAATAAATTGCAATAAAGCAAGCAGCAAAGTGTATTAGGTCAGGTTCTCTAAAGCATAGGACAGCTTACCTGTATGAATAAACCTTATTTGCCTCAGGTCCTCAGGATTTTTCTTACTGTAAAAACTCAACACACTTCAGTAATTCTTATATCAAAACCTCATTTGACATAATAAGACCCTCTTCGTCCAAGTTTTTCCCTGATTAGTGAGATTTTATATAACACAAATTGCTTGCTTTGTTTTAAAAGCCCCAGTGATCACAAACTAAGGCTGCAGCATGAAGCTTATTCTTGATTCAGATGGTAAAATCTCACCGTTTATGAAATCAAGATCAGTCTACCAAAGGTCCAAATACCATCCATAAAACCAGGTAGTAGCTCCACAAAATTCCCTAATAAAACAGAAATCTAAATGTTTTCAGAAAGAATCTAACTCACACCATGCTCTTTTAATAGCTTTTTTTGTTGTTACTTTGGCAATGTGCACCTGGAAATGAGTATCCTCAACCACCAAATCCCTTCCTCTGCTATTGCAGGCATCACATAATATCCCAGCATAAACATTCACAAGTTAGGAATGCACCCAAGAGTCACCTTGCTACAGAAACATTTCTCTGAGTGGCAGTTTTTGGGATCTCCCTGGTCCACAAAGGGGGGGTCATGGCTGTTAAGTCTCTATGATATCTCCTGAGGTGGCTTAGCAACAATGGAATATTTGTGATGGATAATACCTACGTCTTACCCATCTTTTAGTCTGTCTGCCTGCCTCCTGGTCCAGCCATACAGGACCTAAGTAATTCAAGGAAAGATTATGGAGGAGGCTTTTAGTTACTTCCTGGCAGCAGCAGGAAATGATCAGTCATCATCTCAACTGATGTTTCTTAAAAGAAAAAGCTGAACTAGCAGCTATGGAAACTCATGCCCCTTTTTATGCAGACTAGGTCTTCTGTGTAATTCTTTATTGTTTCTCCAGTTAATGGCTTGTACAACCACAAATGTCAGCATTTCCCTACTCCTTAACAGGAAACGTGATCACATACGCTGAACTGCGCATGAAGCCGAAACCCAAAGGGAGCAGCAGATCAGAGACTTCTGCTTCTGGTAGTGTGCTATTTTGTTTGGTCGTTGGTTACTAACAATAGATGCAATCTTTCCTATTACCCAACAGTAAAAATTGTTATCAAGAGTCTTTATACACAATCTCTCAATAAAGAACTGATTTATCACCTAATAAGGTTTCTTTTTCTTTTCCTGGGTTCTTAGATAATAATTTTCCCTGTAAAACTAAGATTGAAAGAGATTTTTAAAATAATTCTTAAAAATGCCTTTGTGCCCTATACTGAAAATTTAGCAAAGGAAAGTAAAATTCCACAGATTTTAGGAACCCTGCTGTTAAGCTTCTCTGCAGGAACAGTAACAGGGACACCTTTGGCTTTGGAAGTAGTGTAATACCCAGCCCTCCATGTGCAGTTAGTGCGCTGATGGATTGCCAGCCTCCCTGTATTGAAGGGCATGTTCCAGGCAAGGTCAGGCCCCCAGAAAGCTGCAAGGGAACATTACAAAACATATCTCAGGCAGCCGGAGAGTGGGGGAGTTGCCTTTCTATCTCATGCAGACAAGGTCAGGAAAATAGCAGTTATGAAAGTGCAACTCTGTCGCTTGTGGAAATAGCACCTTGACCCCAAATTTCCTCAGTTCTGCCTCTTCCTGAGTGATTTACTTTCACAAGGTGATGAGTGTCAAACAGCTGGAGAGATACTTGTCAGATGTACTTCACTGTGCTATGGTGTCAGTACGGTTTTTTTTGTGTTTTCTGTGAATTCAAGTAAGTTAGCTTTCAGGCACGTTAATGCAGGAGAGTGCAACCAGAGAGGAGCAATGTACCACAGACCCTCCATGATACTTTCCCTGAATTGCTTTGCAGGGTCTTGCCAGGTGTGGGTGAGTGGGTGGCAGAAGGCAATGCCTGAGAAAAGTAACTCAAAGGAGAGAGAGTGAACTCTTAATAGAGCAACTGAAAATCACTTGCTCTATGTGACCAAATGATCTTTCAGTTTCACTTGCATGTATGCAAAATAGATGCAAATTTTTAATGAGTAAAATGTCCCTGCATGCTTGCAAATGAATGACTGATTTTAGGCAGATGATTTCTCTGTTGCTTTCACGTGAGAAACTCACCTAGATAAAGGCAGTGTTAACAGTGCTAAGACCTAAAGCCACTTTTCTTCCCACCTCCCTCCAGGCTGGCAACACAGGCGCTCAGGCTGGCTCTACGTGGCACTGGTCCTGGGAGCCCTTGTGCTTGTCCTGCTAGGTGTCATCACTGTACTAGCCAAGCAATGTGAGTAGATCCTTTATCTCTTCTTTGCAGACATGGTGAAACCTCAAAGGTGGGGTAATACCAAAAGAGAAATTCCCTTAGTGTTGCGTGAAAGGTGTCAAGTTATACACAAACACAGGAAAATAAATGTAGCTTTCCATTTGCTACCTGTTATTTAACATATATAGTGCAGGTGAGGGGGAGTTGTTGCAGTCTACCTTGTCATCAGTGGTGCTGAAAAGTGTAGAAGGTTTCAAATCATTATGACAATCAAAACATTAGCACTTCCTGACTTAGAAGTTAAAAGTTGCATCCATGATGCTACTTTGAGACCATTTTGCTTAATTTCTCTGTAGGTTTGAACAAATGAAATAAACCCCAGACTTTAGATCATTTCATTTAATCAGACTTCCCTGGTACTAGTAATATCATAATCCATAGCATGCTCCAGTTGTACAAGAACTGTTCCAAAGGAGTTATTCATCTCATAAGAGAACACAGTTTGGAAAAACTTCAGAAAACATATTTCTTCCAACTATCCCTAAAATCTCACCAAAATATTGTGTATTCTTCATGTAATGACAAACTTTCTTTTTCTACACTATCCATATTATTGAGCAGCTACATGCTTTGCCAGGTTATGGCAGTATACATAGTATACACACACTGATACTCATAACTGAGCATGTTACCCCCCAGCGTATATGCACATACACATACCCTCATATTCACAGTATAAATTTCCTTTACCCTGTTGTTAACTGTAATATCTTTTTTTGTTCAAGTTTTGAGGTGCAGAGCAGGAAAATCAGAAAGTTTGTCCCATATTGGTGTAAATAGCACGGGCAATCACACCTCCTCAGAGAAGACCGTCTTGGCTATGCTCCTGAAATGGCTCATGGAGGAACTGTGTGAAGATGGACAGGGTGAGGAAAGTTAGTCCTTTCCCAGCACAGAGGATGTGTTGGGTGTACAATTCTGTTGTTGCTGTTCCTGTCTCTGTTTTATTTCTCTGACACTCTGCAGTTTTTGGCGAGTCACTGGCTCTACCCAGAGAACATGGCATTCCTGCACAGAAGCGATGACAAGATCTGAACTAACAGTTTATGACAATAGTTTTGCTCCTCTTTTGGTATAAATAGTTTCCGGTACTTTCTTTACATTTATTGCTGGCAGGAGCTTCTGTCAGAAATGCTGTATCTTGTAGATACCCCCATTGTTCTGGAAAACACTTTCCAGACAATAATTTTTCACGATAAGTGGGAAGTAATTTCCTATCCTTTTGCAAGGATCAAGCAGGGGAAGAATTTGTGGTCTTTCAATTGTGGATCTGTTATTTGCTATCAAATACTAATCCTTTTCTAAGAACTGATTGTAACTCTGTTGCTTGTAAACATTAAAGGAAATATGGGGGATATTCCTTCCAGATGCTCTGTGTGAAATGGGATGTAGATCTGGAAACAGCAGTGTTCCCCTTCTGTAACACAGTTCCTTCTCCAGCTCCACGGACAGAGTTTGGATAAGCCCCTGTGCTTTCCCATCACATCATGTGTCAAATCCACACACTCCACATCGCATCACAAAGTGCCTCCTCACAAGGACTGCATGTGGGGAAATGAAAAGTGTCTTGTCAGCCTTATATGTACTTCCTGCTGATGCTCTCCACCAGCAGGTGCCCAGGGAGGTAGGGAGCTCACTGATACGCAGTGCGAGTCCAGAAGCGCGTGGCACCATGGCAAGGGAGTGGGAGTCTGAGCAGAAGAATGGCACTGGAGCCTTCAAATCTCTCTCCACACCCAGTGAACACAGGCTTGGGAGTGGGGACTGGCTGCTTTCGTGGCAACCAGGCACGTGAACATAAAATGCTACAAGGCAAATGGAGCAAGTCACTGTATGAGTTAACTGTTCCCCTTCTCCACTCACAGGGAAAACATGCGAGCTGTGTCCTCCCGGGTGGCAACTGCACAGGAGCAGATGTTACTACTTCTCCGAGGAGGCTGTAAGCTGGGATGATAGCCAGAAAAACTGTCTGGCCAGGAAATCCCAGCTTCTTGTTATTGAAGATGAAATTGAAATGGTGAGTCTTTCAGTAGCCCTAAAATTGTGCAATGGGTATCTGCCTTAGCCAAACATTTCACCAAGTGAACATAGCTCAAATGCCAGGTGTACATGCAGGCAAGTAAGAGCCCCATCAAGCGCAAAGCATCTGACTGTCCACAGACAGGAGCTTGTTTTGAGGGTGTCAAGAGAGTAGAACGAAAGAGGAGAGGCACAAGAGATGCAAGTGTAGAAACCAGAGTACTTTTGACCAGGAGGAGGAAATAGTGGGGAATTCCGACCCGTTTCCATTACTTGCCTCTGGGAAGAGAGATCTGATTCAACCACTAAATGGAAATTCAAACAGCCAGACCTCTTTCTCATTTTCCTTTGAGAAAAGTAGCTGAATGGCTCTTCTGAGAAACTCAGAATTCCCTGAGGAACAGGTCTCACCCTAAAGACCAGGCTTTGCAACCTGGCTCATCAGGGTGAGGAACATCACTGAGGGTTTTTTTGACCCTAGTTAACCCGAACGCCAACTGGAATGAAAACTGTGGCTGGTCACATGCATATGGGCCATTGTAATGGGCTGCTTTACCATAGCTGGATTCCTGCCTTTGCTTTCCATGTGAAGGCCTACATGAAAAGCTGTGCATGAGACAGGATAGTGACTTGGGAATAGCAGAAATGCTCTACTGTTGGGTAACACGCTTCTGCTTATTCCACAGGATTTCATAGACAATAAAGAGAAAGATACCAAATATATCTGGATTGGCTTGAAGATTCCAGAAATGAAGAAACAATGGAGTTCAGTTGACGATCCTGGAGTAAAAGAAAACAGGTCATGATTTGTGTGTGTGTGCTGTCTTTGGCAATAGCAAAAGTATAGTACTTTGCATGGAAAATCAACTCTGAATCCAAGCTAATTTCCCAAAGCACAGATCTAGTCCTACAGAGCCAGGCACCTATTCAGGGTCTATTTCATAGCCAATTCCAGCTTGTCTGTTTCCTGCTGGGCATCTTTGGAAACAGATCTGTTTTCTGCCTGCAAGACCAACCACAGTCACAATTCATGTATGTATGAATGTAGAGGGACATTAACACACACTTCTCCCACTGTTATTGCTATCAACAGACTCACTGATTAAACAGACCGTGTATTGACCAACTCTGTTGAAAGTGATGCCTGTCACATAGCATGGGTGCTAGGATCTGTGCAGCAGATCTCTTACCATTACAGTTCATCACCATGGCTGCTTGTCCTTCTTACACTAATGTTCCTGAGCATACATCCCTCAGCAGCCTGCAGTCATCTCTGCTGTAGGTGCTCATCCCACTTACGCATGGCTGTTGAGGAACTGGGCTTCAGTAGGTTACACACTGGGTCCACACAACCCCCTCACTCAGAATATTATCAGTATTTTTATTCAGTACTGAATTTAAAGCTGACAACTCATTGCATTCCTTTCATTCTCTCACCAGGAAAGCTATAAATAGAATTGAGACTGACAAGAATTGTGCTGTTTACAGAAGAAAAAATATGATCCAAGTAGATAACTGCCAGACTTTAAAGAAGTGGATCTGTAAGAAGAATGCAACTTTGTTGGTGCTTTGAGCCAAATCATAGAATCACAGAATAGTTAGGGTTGGAAAGGACCTTAAAATCATCTAGTTCCAACCCCCAATCATCAGACAACAGGTGGAGCTTTTTCTCAGCAGACAACATTTTACTGATAAAACAACATGTGATGTAAATGATTTTAACAGATTTCCACAGAAATCTGTATTTTGCTGTTCTGTGATCCCTAAAACTTTGGATGCAAACAGAGAACTTAGAAGTTGCCAGGTGCCTGCGCGAAGGTCATGCAACAGGAGACAGCACATCAGCATGTCTGGATTTGGGGGTGCTGAGCCTTCTCACAGACAGCCACTGGTAGCAGTTGCCTCTTAGAAAAGGGAAGGGAGAAGAGATACTCATGTGAAGGTGAGCACCATGCAACTGAACCGTGTGATGTGCAGGAAATTAGAAGCTGAATTCTTACTCATTTCATAGAATTTATGCAATAGTCCCAGGGCCAGTCAATGGGAGATTCTAAATTTCCAGAGTTTTACTATATTTTCATGTGTTTTTTACCTTAGCCATATGAGGTTAGTTGTGTTTGGAGCAAACACAACAAAACAAAACCTAAAATTAAAATCCAAGGTGCAACTCTACCACAACTGCACAAACTGGAATGAAAGTCTTTGTTAGCAACGAGAGAGAGAAACAAGTCCAACATGGCTTTTGAAATGGAAAGTGTTTATCTCGTCTTTGCTATGATACACACAATTAAAGTCAGCTGTATTTCCCAGGCACATTGTCTCATACCTGCACTAGATGTATAGTGTCCCTATGGAAGGATGTGGCTAACGTCTAGCAACTTGTGATGAGTAACCAACACATATGCTTACACATGAGCTCTTGGTGTCAAGTACCATGGCTTTTGCATGCAAATGACTGCAGCTGTGGAACAAAATGAGCAATATGGTAAGACCTAGAGACAAGACATCTCTCCATCTGCACACATTGATGGGTAACACCTCACTTAACAGAGTTGCTAGGACAGAGATGCTAGGAAGGTGTTAGGCATGTATAAGTGAGAGTTAAAAAAGCATAAGAGATCTTCAGTGAAAGAGATACCAAGCATGTGATGGAGTCTGCTGTGTTACACTGGCACAGCACAATGGGTCTTCGTTACTCTGGGGCTATGGACTGAAAAGTACGGTACCTTCAGGGTGGCTGACTTCCTTTCAAATGAGTAAACACCACAGAATTACTCCCTCCAGAACGCAGCATCACCAGCTAAAGACTCATTTGAAAAACTGTTTTTCTCATATTAAAAAAAAAAAAAAAAAACCAGTGAAAAATCCTCCGAATTCAGTGCAGCATGTGTTTAGGGAAGAGGAGTGCTTTGTTTATTCTAAACAGAGAAGCAAAGGCAAGGGAAATGAGAAATGAGAAAGATACATCTACACTATACATATCTATCTATATGTATTTTTATATAAATATATTCCAATTGAGGAAATACAACTTCAGGGTACTTAAAGCATATCCATCACCATGCACTGGAGACAACTGCTGAACTGCATTTTTTACGGCAGATGTTTCTTGAGCCATGCTGAATTAACAAGAAAAGCTTAAAACTCCTGAACTGCCTTCTCTCAAATCAGTTTTGGTGTTTAGGTTTTAGCAATATTCATGAAACATCTAGTATTTGAGCAATCCCTGTTACTCATGTAATTAAACATGTTTTTGCAGGGCCTTACTGACATTTTAAGCAGTCACTAAGTCTTGAGTAATTCCACCATTTAAAAAAAAAAAAAAGAAATGGCCATTGAAGTACTTCATCAAACCCTACTCTGAGTAAAGTTAGTTCATTAGTTCTTGACCCTTCATTTCTTAGCATGGCAGAATTTGGATACTAAAGAAGGTGCTAACTATACCCCTTAAGATTACAACAGAGTTTTCATTATAACCTGCTGTGCTCATAGTTGTTTCAAAACCTCTTTAAAGAACCAAAATTTCCCTATTTTTGGACTCTACCCATAGACGACACTGATGAAAAACAAATGCAAAAGTGATGTTATTTTTTACTTAAAGGCAACATTCAGGTAAATCAGTTCATTAAGAAAGGCTAAGACACGGCATGGCACATGAATGCTCCTTATCCCTTACAATTTCCACTGATTCTGTGAAATGTACCTCTAGTACGCACCTAATGCAAATACTTAGAAAAATTTACAAGAACAAACATGGAAAATTCCACGTTTCCCTCCAAGGTTACTGTAGTTTGTGTGTTTCTCTATGTACATTTCAGCACAGTTTCCACAGGAGCACTTCAGCATTTCAAATACATGCTTTTGTTAAAAGTCTGACACATTCTGAAACACGAAAGTGTGTTAGAAGTGTTAGAAAGTAAAATGCTCTCTTCTTGGGGTGAAATGTCTTTTCTCCTGTTAATGCCAACATTATGATTGAAGATCTTTTCATATTCAAAACCTGAACATTTTTGCATTAGTCTGGTGATGTTCTTTTTCCCCATATGGTACCTGAGCTAAAAAAGTACAGTTAATGGCACCATATGAAGACACAAACCACTGTAATTCAGAGGCTCTGTGAAGATATTTATTAAGTACCTTTTCAGGACTATTGCACATACCATATCCTTCAGAGCTACTTAAGAAGACTGTAGAACAACACCTCCCCAACCATTTACATATAAATTAACACATAGATTATTAGGCTATTCAGACCATAGAGTCCTGTTACTGTGCTTATAAAGAATACAAGCTATTATAAAAAGGGTAGTTCAGCAAAATTAGTGCTTATATATAAATAACCATAGTAAAGTCAGTTGTTAACAATAACCATTCTGCACAATCCTGTTACAGCAAGGTCTCGTTGCCACAGAAAATAACGAAGCCATAAACAAGATGCTGAACAAAAGTAGACATAAATTAAATCTGCATAAAAAAACAGTGAAGGCAAAAATAATTACAAATAGGACAAAAAACCCAACGAACAAACACACATCAAATGAGCTGTCAAACATAGTGCAGTTTTACATTCTCAGTAACTAAGACACAAGTAGCTTCCCCTCTCTGGAGCTACAGTGCACTCTAGTGGCTACTCCAAAAATGGCTCCACTTGCTCCTTCAAGAAGTCCCACAGGGCCCATAGTCCTCTCCATAGCATCGCGATGACAAGAAAAACAATTTTCCGGACTCTGTGCCGAGCAAGGAAGCTCTTTTGTCCTGCTTTACTCGTGAATTTCTCATTCTTCCTTCTCTAGATACCCGATAGAAATAGTCCTTCCAGGAAAACCATCTGCTTTGCTTCCTCTGGGTCAAAGGGCACTTTAAATCTTCAGGTGACCTACTAGACATGAGCGGACAGGGTTTACTGAGACTGTGCCTCAGTTCCTTTAAGGCTCATAGTGATTCGACAGCACTGGATGTTTCTGCTGAAAACGATATGCACACAGAAGAAAACACTGACTGTCCTTCCAGAAAACAGATTGTCCACCCTCATGCTCAGGCACAGGCCACGAGGAAGCCGTGGAGGAACATCCTTTGCTGTTAATTCTTTTATTCATCCGTTGCTGTTAATTCTCTAAATCCTCACGCATAACTTTGCCTATTTGCACTGAGGACTACAGCTAACTTTATGACATTAATGCCTCCAGCTTCAATATTACTGGTTCAGCTCAAACTCCTTCCCCATCCATGCAGATGCTCAGGTGAATACTCTTATCTATCCTATCTTTTCTTTTTGCTGTGGAAAGAACACCAGATGTAGTGCAGCTAGATAAATCCCACAATGTTAATACTTTCGAGCTAATTTAGCAAGATTAATGTAAAATAATGTTACTACAATGTAATGCAGAGTCACACAAGATAGGCCTCATCAAACTGGGAGAGCAAAATCTGCAATAATCCTGTCCAAACCAACAGTGCTCATTTCTGCATCACCCTGTATCTGAGAGGCACTGGCAGAATTTCAGGCAGACCCACGCTTCAAAACTCATCCCTGCACACAGAGGTTGGCTAAGGAAAAAGCAGAACACCTCCAACTGCACACCAGAAAGGAAAAGAGCAGTTGCTTCTGATCCCACAAGAGAACAGTTAATGGAAGAAAGAAATACTGATAATACATCAAAAGGCACCTACAGGATGAGTGGTACCTACAAAAATGGGGCAGGGAAATGGCTTATTCAGATGCTGAAGCCTTTTAAATGGTATGTTTAAACAACAGAGGCTTCCTCCATGGGTGCAGAATTCTGGCTACCAGAAAAGCCATTCACCTCCAGGCAGGAGCTGAGATGTGTTCCCAGGTCCCAGAGTATAGACATAGCCTGTGTAGACATCATATCAGAGCACCAAGTGTCAGGTGTGGTGGCTTCATCCACCTTTATCATGCTAAGGCAATATTCAAACTACAGACCCACTTCCTGGTTAAGTAACATCCAGAGGCTGAGACTCCTTTGGATTCAAGATAGGCACAGTTTCCAGAGCCTTTTACTTCAATCCTGTATGAGAGAATGAAAGACAATTACTTCGACACCCACAATCAAATAATGCAATAAAACAAAGAGAACTTCAGGATCACAGGTTTTCTTTGTACAAAACCTGATTTACCATAGTCAAAGCATCACAGGATGGTAGTTTGTGCTTTGAAGAGGACACCACTAAGGTAGTTTTTTTTAATGGAGCCTGGACACCAGAACACAAAATCTAGGACTTGCAGTACTCTCCCGTCTTGTCTAGTGGTCTCTTAGTGTCAAACATGCCAGTATTGCAGAGACTGGAATTCAGGTCTGCCTTTCTCAAGGATGCTATACTATCAAGACTGCCTCCACCTTTGGCTTCCACATCCTTTTATACAGCTAAAACACACCAATAGAAGCTGGGAAATAAATGCCTCTCTCATTTGGTTGATATTCAAGGATCACCTGCTGCAAGCTCAGGAGCGATACATCCCTACTAGAAGGAAGTACTGCAGGAAGG
>JASSUY010035913.1:0-48775 GCA_032466535.1 Forpus xanthops
GCATGAGTCTCAGGCTTTTGTACTTACTGACTAAAATTCACACTCATTCTGACACAGGTGGCCAGCCTGCATCGGAAGAAGTGCTCAGTAGTATCTGTAA
The DNA here is from genome assembly GCA_032466535.1 of Forpus xanthops. Classification (NCBI taxonomy): domain Eukaryota; kingdom Metazoa; phylum Chordata; class Aves; order Psittaciformes; family Psittacidae; genus Forpus; species Forpus xanthops. Next base: position 101 of record JASSUY010035913.1, read on the forward strand.
GGGTTTTACAAGGGTCAATGCTTAACTTATTTATGACTACTCTTAACTTATGGTTACTCTTAACAGTTCGAAATGTATTCTAACTCATCAAAGCCTGGATTGTTCAGAGCCTCTAACGAGCCATACCCTCGGTCTCTAAGCCAACAACAGATATGAAGTTTACACATCTGCCTATTAGGTTACCCAAAGCTCACAAAAGTCAATAAAATAAGTGGAAGGATTCTGTTTGGCTCAACAACCCTTGACTCAAGAACAAAGAACTGATGCAAAGCCTATATATTTTCCTGAGACACCACCATGAAGCAGCTAAAAGCTTTGATTACCTAGCTTGCATTCAAGTCTGTGACACAGAAATGAAAAGCCATCATACTCATATTACTAATCCATAATGCCATCTAGGTTCTCAGCTTTTGTTTTAATCCCCAGTGTCTTGGCCAGCATTAGCTGTGGGAAAGCTGCCTGATACCCTCTTGAAGTACCACAGTTGTTAACTTGTCATATGTAGATTAAAAGTACAAGTTACAATAGCTTCATTTACGTTTGATGTTAACTAGAGACACGAACTGTGGGAACTTGTATTACGCACAGAAGCCCAGTTACCAGAACTCAACACGTCCCAATGTTATAAACTTCAGTACATCCTCAGCCTAATCCCACCTTCTACTGCTAAAACACTGTCCTAACTCCACTGGCTCCAAAATAACATGCTCTTGTTCTATGCTTAACATCAGTCAGAAGAGAACGCAAAGCACTGTGTATGCTTAACTCTCCCCTCAAGATCTCTTTTTGCTTGTTGACAACCTCCATGCTTGGGTGACAGAATGTTGTGTGTGTGAAGTAAGCAAGCAGCTCACTGCACTGCCCAAGATTCCAGATAAATTCTGAGATAGTCAGAACAGTGTTTAAAACCACGCTGCTACTTTCCTTTATTTATCCAACAGGAATGGAAGGTCACATAAGCCATGTTAGTAAAAGGTTCTGCATAAGAATATTGCCATATATGCCTGAAACAACTGAAAGTTACTATCTTACTTTCAGTAACCACATTTGACACCACAAATATACTTAGGTAAATAATATTTAGCTGTAAAGTAATGAATAATTATATTAAAAGTGAATTAAATGTACCAAAGAAGCAAGAAAACGCTGCAATGGGAACATCTCATGCCCTTGCTAGATGTGTTTTAATGAAGTGTCCTAAAGGCAGTCACCATGCCAATGTATGCATAAGTCTTACTATAAGCAATGTTGGGGCTTTGTTTTACTTCAAAATCAGTGGTTTCTAAAGCTCAGATTCAAACCCGTATGTTTTTTTTTCTTTCAGTCTTTGGCTGTTTGGGTTTTTTAAAGAAAAAAATAATCTTTCCAATTTTGAAAAGCTAAACAGACATGATTCTATGATTCTAAGTGAATACTAATGGCTTAGGAATCAAACAGATAAGCCTTAGGCTTATTATGTTTTAAAGCCACATGATCTCAAAGCTCATTATAACTTGGTCCTTTGGATGCACAACTTTTCAATAGCCTGAACTTCTGCTCATGCTTCTTTTCTGGATCTTTCCTGTTATGGCTGGAATCTCACAGAAGGACAAGCTGGAAATCCTGTTATTTAGCTATTTAGTTTATTTAGTTTTGTCAATATAACTACCCCTAATAACTATTTATTTAGTTACTTAGTTTCCTTGCTTTTTTATTTGATAGGAGGACAAGGGAGACGCACTTGTGGAAAGTTAAAGATGTTTGCTTACCAGATACAGACTCTGAAAATGTTTGCACTTCTGTGTATCTTGAAGGGCCCGCATAGTGAAAGCAGCCTTCCTAATTTGCATGTGAAGAGGACACCAAGCTAAGCAACATCTCTGGCTGTGCATCGCAAAGTGCTCTCCGCTCTCTTTATGGGATTATGAAGTGCTCTCATAAACTGTCAGACTGACGCCTGCAGTGAGCAGCACTTGGGAGCGTCCAAGCAGCAAGTGAGAGCACTTTACCATTCCAGAAAGACAGGGAGGAAAGCAGGGGAGCTTTCCCTGAAAAACACATACTGAGACAGAGAGGTACAATTAAGAGTGGCTGGCACTGAAGGAGAATCTTTTCCATTTTAATTTCTGAAGTGCTGAGGAAGTATCAAGAGCACCTGTATTTGCATATCTGAAGCACAAGGGACTGCTTCCTTTGCAAAAAAAAAGGGTGCCAGGGATTCCTGTGTGCCCTCTTGCTGCTCCTGCCATAGCGTGCTGTCTAGCATTGCATTTTCAAATAGATTTCAATATTCAGCACTAGGAGCTTTCATTGTAACCTTTGCTATCTTAATGATAAGGCAGAACTTCTTTTTCTTTTTTCCTCTATGCATGAAGCAACACTGCTATATTTTAGCTGCTTTCCAGATACTTGGAAGGACTCCTGGAAAGCTGCTTTCCAGATACTTGGAATGATCCCTGCCCTGGGGAACTTATAAAGACTAAATTCAGAGGTTATCAGCAGGAGAATACACACAGACCGTTTATGTACAAACCAGTAAATCTCTCTGGATATGAGAAAAGGCAAATTTACACTCAAAACCATACAGTGTAAAAGGATATAAAGTTCAGTATCCTCACACAGCATCTTATGGGCAAAAACAGAGAGGCAAAGGGGATCATGGTGGGATCTACATTCCTCATAGTGTGTGAACAACGCTTCTAGTATGTTGTCGAATGTTTGCCCTGGAAAAAAAACACTCCACATCCGCATGGCCTACAAGAATATATGGGAGAGGAGCTACAGTTCCCAGTGGTGTACGACAGTCTATATTCTTCTATGGGGAAAAAGCATTTAAGACCGTAACATAGTTCATTTATTCATTTTGAGAAGTGAGTCACTTCAGCTGCTTGAGAACAGACAAAGAACAGTAAAAAAGCAATAGAAGAGGTGGTAAAAGTAATTGTCAAGCTCAGAAGTAGGAGACTAAGACTTCTGTTCAGTTGTCATGAAAGATACCAAGGAAAGTTAGCATCACACAGTAAAAAACATCAGAAAGGAGTCAATCTCTGGGGAAAAGAGCAAGTCAAGTAAGAAGAGTGACAATACCAATGCAGTTCAGTAGGGATGATTCAGACTGCATCTGAATGATTGTTCTATTGGAATTTAGGTGAAAGCACGACTGGCTTAGGAAAAGTAGTAAAGTGAAGGGCAGAAGAAGCAGAAACTACAGAAAAATGAGAAAAAAAAAATTGGAAATATGCCTCTCACAGTATGTCAGACCAATTCATAAACACACATCTTCCCTCTTCCTCTTAGAAGCCCACCTGTATTAGCTGGATTTTACCCTAACATGAGAGGACATGAATCAGTGTGTGCCAGAGCATAAATAAGGACACTCGTACGAACAGAGGATCAAAGAACTGCATCCATGGCCAAGTTCATGCATGTGAGAGTTGGTACAGGTCTGTGTGCATAAGCAGCAGCAAGTGACACACACATGCTATTGCAAGTGCTTTACTTAGCAAATGAACTCCATAATAGTCCCCCGAGACTGGTCGTTCCCTGGTGTTTAATGAATGGTTGGTCATCTAATGGCCCGAGGCAAAGCCAAGGAAGGTTAACACAGTGACAAAGCGGACATTAACTATGATAACAACTGTTTTCATGGAGGATTATTGCTCTTCTAAACCCTGTTCAACATCATAAGGCCAATAATCATTCCCTGCTTTTTCCTTGTCTTTCAAATAAAGTTAACATCTTCTACCATGCAACGAGCACACAACATAGTCCAAATATAAGGCCTTCAAGTTTTAATACTTTGTTGGTTCAAGTAAAAGTAGTATTGGACTTTGGCTGGAAGATACACCACCATAAAGAGTCTCAATCAGAACTCTACAAGCACTTTATATCCTGAAGTCAGCAAAGGGAGGTAATTGTCTCCACCAGGCAGTATTTTTTGGCACAAACAGATTTTCATGAGGAGTGAATGTGACAACTGCCAGCCTAAAGATGGATACCTACAAAACATTTGTTACTGGGGTACAGAAACCGAAGGCCGACATCCAATAGAACTGATCCACAACTAACTGAAACTTCAAAAAGACTTGAACAGCGCCATTGCCTGCTATACATCAGACTAAGGCACCACAGTCAATGCAGCATCTCCGAGGTGCTGCAAAGAATACATTCAGAAAGGTGCAAAGAATTTGGCTTATCATCTCATCCAGACAAGCCTTGTTTCCGACTGGCACTACCACCAGCTATAGAAACACAAAACTGGGAGTAATGTATTGGTGTTGAACTTTTTCTCCATGTACAGATCCCTTCAAATTTTCCAGTAGGACTGTGGATCCCAGCAAAGTGAGCATACTTTCTGTCAAATGCTCATCTTGTGTTATGTTTCATTTACTTTGCAGAAATGACTGATGAGTCTATATAGGGGGACTGTGTTTCAGGGTACTGGATACCATCCACTAAAACATCATTTTGCTTAGGAGACATGTAAAATATGTTGCCTCAAATAAAAGTTGTATAGCCTTTTTTCCTTCCCCCAGCATCTCCCCATGCATAAGACAAGACTGACAGTTGAAACTAGATACTGTTAGAGAATATGAGAAACCCCCAAACACTGCATGTTATTTGCTTTGGAGGGTGCAGGGAAGACATCCAAACACAGTGGCCATTAAAGATGGAAATCAACAGGTAAAAGCTACAGATCGTAATGAGGTGTCATCATAGAATCACTTCACATTGTTCAGAAACTACAACAAAAGGGATGATTTTTCTTTAGCAGCAAAGATAAGGTATCATAAGCATTACCCTGCAAAGATTACAACCCAGTCTCTCAAGAAGATTCAAGAGCCCCAGGTACAATTAGGCCACTGAGGGCTCAAGAAGATAAGTCTAACTAAAATCCTCAATACAAAGATCAGTGATCAAACAATGCTCGAACTTGTCAGCTCTGCCACATCATACTTCATCTACTGGTGAAGGACCACCAGGGAAGCGGAATGGATGGAGGTTGCCCATAGATTTGCTTTACAGGGTTGTGGTAAGGCAAAGGGAATGTACAGTATCATCCATACACTGCAAATGAAGCAATGTGTGGAACTTACAGAATCTAAATCTCAATTAGGCTTTGAAGTTTAAAAATGAAAAAGACTGAGATCAGATGGCTGAAGCATTTGTATCCAACCCATATGATAAATGCGTTTAATAATAGTTGTACTTAAACTTTGCTATCTTCTTTTACTTTAAGATCTCTGAAGGCTTTGGAAGCTTTAGAAATAAAGCCTCATAATACCTCTGCAAGGTCAGCACTATTATTCTCATTTGTAAAAGTGAAATAACTTGGCCAAGGTCACATACAGAGAGCCAGTAGCAGAGCTGGGAATAAGACCTGTCTTTTTTTGCCTCTTAGCTATGTATATTTAAGGTGATCTGCAAGGGAAAAAAATAGTTGCGTATGTGCCCATTTTCTTCTTTTCCTTTTTATGATGAATAAAAAAGGCATAAAGATTTTTCTAAGAGTTTGTATAAACTGGCCTGAAGGACAACAGTGGCACTTCAAACACAAATGATGATACACATTTAATTTTCAAGCACTTTCAAGTCTGCAGCAAAAAAAGTGCTAAAGTAAATGCTGGTTAATAAATAACAACAATAATGATGATAATCATCTGCTGTAGCATGAGCAGAATAACTCCTTATGTTAGCACTGCATTTGAGAGGAAAAGTAAGATGTCTCTGATACAATTACTCTCACTCATTTATGGCTATGCCACAGTGGTATAATTATAATTATTCCACTATAGTTCCACCAGTTCATTTCCCTGTGTAAAATAAGCCCTAAGGGATTCTTTTCCTGTTTCCATTCAACAGCTGAAATTTATATTCTTTTCACCCTAGACGTCTTCTGATAAAATTCAGAAAACTACTGCATTTCAGGAGACCTGGGGGCACATCTACACAAAGCATTGAGTTGTTGCAATTCTGACTCTGTAGATCACCCAAGGATCTGCTTTTAAAAGTGAGAAAGGAACTGTAACAGCAATGAGCTAGCTTTGTTTTAGACCACACTGAACTGAAATATTAACAGGAAGTCTTTGGAAGGCCTGTTTTTTAGGGGGGGGTGAACAAACAGGAGATCCTCAACAACCCCAAAACCTTTCCGCTCCACACTAGTTGAGTAGACTGCATGAAGAACAGTAGCTCAAGCCACCAACCTCACTAAAAAAATGGGTTAAATAGCCCTTGACATGTTGAATGCGCCTTTTTGGACCGTAACTAAAACACCAGCAAAGCACCACAAACTCAGTACACTCCAATGCATTCTTCTTTTCTATACTAGATGAAAAGCCGATGTATACTCAGTAAATCAGATGTTGTATTTCATGGCAGAGACCTAAACTGAAGCACCAGTTTTAGTACCCAAAAAGAAAATCCTACCTTGTGAATCTGTAATGTCACTCACAGAACAGCCACCTTTTCACCCCAAGCTTTTACTTACTGGAGTAAGCATGGACTTAAGTATGGAGTAAGACAGATTTATTGTCTGTCATCAGTGTAGGAAACCTAACAGAGTTGTGTAACACCTCTAACCCTACCTTTGGTTCTTACTTCATGGATTACCTTCATCTAGCATATCTAGCCTCAGGTCACTACTAAGCGATGCAGCTGCTCAGGTGATTAACTGCATTCCCATACTGAATGAAGCCTCCTTGACTGTGGCTTTACCTGTATGCAGGAGAAAACTGAAACTGGTGGGAAAGCAGCTAAAAAACAACTCTGGGAAAAAAAGTACAGCTTAGAACTTTGTAGTCATATGTTCAGACTTCAGCAGTCACATTTCTGCTACACAGTTCTGCATCTGTAATTGCACACTGTGTCCTTTCCATGTGATTTGCAGAGCTTTGCATTGTTAATGTTCACCTGATGATAAAAAATCCCTTGAGAAGCCTTATTACAGGAGCTTGCTAAGGCTGCTAGCAAAACACTTCCCATCCATTTCTGAGATTCGGCAGAGGCACACACATGATTTCTGAAATGAAGGCCTAAAAAACCACTTGTTCATTGAGCAAGTCAGTGTCATGTAGGGATTTCCACTAGGTCACTGCATTTTAGGCACACAGGTAAGGCAACAGGAATTAATGATCGACCAATTGAAGCACAAGCAAGAAAAGGCAAGGCATATTCAGTTTATAGGTGCTGCTTAGGAAAGACCTCTGGCACTATTAGCAGAAGTTGTATTGTAGAAGCTCTGGCACCAACGCTGTGACAGCACAATGACCACAGACACTTTCCATGACGGAAAGCTTTGTGAGCAGCCTGCCTTTGAAGGGCAAGATGCTCACTAGCTCTTGGTGTCACATATGTTCATACTGTTGCAGGAAGACACACAGGGAGTGCAAACCCCTAGCAAGTGAAAGGAATGGAAAGGTAGTATAAACTGGTGAGAGCTTGAGGAAACTTGCTACTGGTGGAAAACAAGGTTGTCAAATGCTGCCACCTGCACAGAGTACCTGCGCTACTGCTATTTGAGAAGCTAGTAAGTGGGTCACTCTTCCTTGATTATTAGCTAAATCTCCAGGAATGGAGGAAAACCAGCAAACTTCTGAAGGTTATTACATAAACATCTCTCTGAAAACAGCAGTTCCATTAACAATGCCTTGTTACAGTGATCAGTAGTACAGTGTTGTACACTCAGTGTGCATCTTCCCAACCCGCTTCATACAGCAGATCTAGCACTAAGAAACCAGCTCATTGAAAGTCTCTGGCCCTTTTCAGAAAGCTCATACCGCGGCTGCTGGAACCCACCACACATACTACAAAGCACTAGTATTAATTTACCAGAAGGAACGGTACAATCTAGTCAACATGCATGAAGCACCAAGTGGCTGTCAGAGAGCAAACACTTCCACTGTCATAACTAACCTGCAGTGGATTTGAGTTACTGACCAAGAACTAAACTCATATACTCCATATCTGGCACTTATCCCTTTGTCAAGACAGAAATTCTTTCTCTCTGTGTCTTTCATCTCACCCAGAAGGCCTCTGGACTATAAAGATGATGGCATTACTAAACTAAAAGCAGCAACATGTTGATTCCCAATTTACTGGCAGGGAGTCAGGTGACGAATGAGCAGGAACACAGACAGAAACATCCTTATGATGGAGAGAATTCCCTGGAATGAGTTTGATCTGCATATCAAAGAAGGAGAGAGGGAAGATAAAAGAGGTCCAAGCAAAATACAGCCAGTGTGTTAACCAAGCTTCTTTTCATTGCACCCTTATGGAGGGAAGTCTCTTAAGAGATAAACCAAAAGATGATATTTAATGGATCAAACCATAGCATCTATCTTAACAAATCCATCTGAGCACAAACAGTTTGCAAACAACCCCTTAAAAGGAGCACAGAGGAAAAGAAACAGCAACAAGCCAGTTCATTTCAGGAAAAATCCAAGGTAAGAACCCAGATGCATAAGATTTCCTTTGCTGCGTGCTCACTGCAGTTCCAAAGACTTTGAGCTCACCAGCAAATCTCAACACTGCTTCATCTTCCCTATAAACACCTCCTCAAAGATGTATGGAAACTCAGTTATTCACCTCTACCTCAGGACTGACAATGTGCAGGTGATACTGAAGAACATTTTCTATGCAGCTTTGATCACAAAGCAAAATCACTGCCCCACACCATGTATGTTTCTCCTTTTAATCCTCCAGGGCCACCACTACTGTTAGACCAGCAAGAAGATTGAGCTTTGCATGTGTACGGGCTTTCATATGCTGGGCACCATTCCCAGTGAAAACAATGGAGCAGCAACTGTCTGCTACCTTGAAATCAACACACTCTCCTTGGTTCCGAGGTGGATATTCCAGTCTGGCAGCAAAGGAACGTAGTGCTATTACCTGTGACAGACTTTCCCAAAGCAGAAACAGAGTCATGCAGAGATCCATCCCTTCAGTTAGAAACTTTGATTTCAGATGGCAGGGAAGTACTTTCTACCTAAAGCTGCTGCAATGTTTGTGCTCCCTCTGCTCCTGAACACATTCCCTCAACCCTCCCTCTAGGGAAAAAGAGGCTGAGACAATAGGAAGTAGATAAGAAAAGGAGGTAAGCTGGTGAGGGGATATTTGTAACCAGCAAGAAAGGATAGTAGTAGCTAAAGTCCATCAGAAAATAAAAGTCATTAAAACATTTGAATCTTGTTGCATCTGTAGACATGCATTTAATTTGCCAATTCATTTATTTTTAGCCTGTCCTGGAGAGAAGGAAACATTGTGAGAAAGGAAGGAAAGAACTTTTTGCTTCTATAGCTGCAAAGACTTTCTAGATTTTCTGTGGTGGTTGCAATGTAGGTAGGATTCTGGCTCCATTGCCTTGAGGACTGAATTCCTCATTAGAGACACAGAGTCACAGTACAGACCTGCTCCCAGCCATTGCCCCTTGTTTCACCCATTATTTGAAGAAATTGCTTCTGGTAGCGTCAGTGCAGCTACATGTCTTACTCTAGTTAAGTCTTGGCCACGGTGCTTGGACATCAAGTGAAACTGTTACATATCCAGTAGGAGCAAAGAGTTGGAAATGGTTACTACCAATGTGGGCAAAGGCTTAGCAAGACCCATTTTGCTTGCTCAACTACATTCTAAAATAAGTGGAAAAAAACCAAATTAGAAAACAAACAAACAAACAAAAACTCTGGAGATATTCAGGAAGCCAAAAGACAATGAGATCTATACCCTATAATTAACCTGCAGAATAATTCACCCAGAGCACCAATGCTTAGGAAGTACCAGATATGTCACTACAGTGTTGATGTTTTTACCACCATAATACCCAGCCCTGCACAACCAACCATTGTCATAGCAACATTGGCTTGAAGTGCCTTTTCCTTTCATATGGGATTTCCCACTCAGAGTATGCATTGCCCCACCTAACACTGGAGCTTGAAGTCTTCACAGTCTTTTTGATTTCTTATCAGTGAATATGGAGAAAGAAACCTGATTTCAAGGAGCACAAGGCAGACCAGACACATTGACTTCTGTCTTTTCCTCTCCCCCTGTGGAAAGCAGGTTTGTGTGGATGATTCTGCACTACTTGAAGGTTTGCCTAAGGTAGACAAGGAAGACAACTTCTCAGCCAGGCAGCTGAAGCTAACACAAACAAGAAGAAATAAGGCAGGAGATCTAGCCCAGCAGACAGCATGAGGTATAATGTGAAATCTATTTTATGCTTACTGTTTTGGCAGAAACTATATAGTGGATACAGGCATCCCCACAGACTCTTTAGTAGGTGCACTGGCCTGTTTTGCCCTTAGAAGCATGGAAGAGTGGAACCACAGCTATTGAACAGGCAGTTTGGGTTTATCCAGAGGTTACAGAATAGGAAAACTGAGTAGTTTTTTTTTTTCTTTCTCATAATGGTCTGTGATTTAACCAACACAGTGTAACTGTGCAATATCTAAATTAAATTCTTATTGAAGACAACCTTTCTTCAAGCTAGACTTCTCCTTCCATCCTCTCTCTTCTAATTTCAGAGTAGATAGAATGAACACTGATGATCAATGCAGTTCAGATAAAGTTCAGCACAGAGGCAGTTCCACGCCAGGAACTAAAAGCAAGCCTGAAATGCCACGTGTGTAGCACACACTTTGTCAGGAGATAGCCAAAAAGGCAGCCCTGGAGTTCAGCTTACAAGCTATTCCCTCAGATAATGTAAATTCAAACTTGCTTGTCTATGATGTTGCACCTTTCGCCCTTTTGAGATTAAAGGCAGGGTAATATTCCCCTTTTCCTTGCCCTTCTCCCTGTTTTCTATTTCCTAAAACAAAATGAGCAAAACAAGAACTATCAAAAAATAATGGGGAAAAAAAAAAAGAAACATAGCAAAAAGTGGCAGATCATGTAGTTAGATAGGAGAAGGTATAGCAACAGAGAAGGACAGCACCTACTTTTGTTCCTCAGTTTTACAGGAACCAAAGAAACAGAATTGTTCACCTCTACACAAATCACTGCAATGCAAGCATTTTTATATCTACAGTTTTCAACCCTTCTTTTAGGAACAGCTCCTGAAAATCCTTCTAGTTGTTGATTTCCTATTAGGGACATGAACAAAGCCCTTGAAGCCAGTGTTTCATCCTGCTTTTTCCAGAGTGTAAACTAATGTGCAGGAAACCTCAATTGACCAACAGAGAACTTACTGAGCCTGTTGCAATACTAGAAATGCTTCACATATGTTCCAATTATGATGGCTTTTTGCTACAAAACCAGGACAGCATTGTAGCAGGGTATGTTTTCATACGTCATCCATTTAACACTTCAACATGTGATATTTTTAGTCACTAAAAAAACTACAGGATAACTTGGAACATAGCCCAAAATATGAAGGATCTGGATTTAATACCCAGTAGTGACTCCCTGAGGCACAGGGTGGTTATATGGTGTAAATGAAGCATGATAGAGAGATCTTGCTCCAAAGATCAGTGATGCTGGAACAACAGTGAACAAAGAGCTGCACAGGAAATCACGAATTAGAGAAAGAAAACAGTAAGTCTCTTTTGGAAGCCAAAAGGGCTTCCATTCAGTCTTTCAGGGAAAGAGAAAAGACCATCCTGATGCTGCCTTCAGGAAATCAAAGGCTGAACTTAGAAGAAAGTAAAGTGATTGTTCTGATAATTGCCCAGGATTTGATGGGGGCATACCCAAAGTTCATTAGCTTCTCAAGCAGTATACATCCCAGGCCAAGCTTTGCTAGTGAATTACCTCACAGAAAATGGAGAATACTTCAGGTATGCATCCTACACTGCTTTGTACTGCAGAAGCCCACCAACTCCAAACCCTGCTTCCCTCTTTCAGAAAGCCTAAAGTATGTAAAGAAGTACCACTCTGGTCAGTCGTGATCAACAAACCCTTTCTATTTAGACCTCTTTTTACCTCTCCTTCCATTTGAGTTTTTTCTTTCTTTCTTTTAATATATGAAGGCAGTATTTACAGCCCAGGCAGTGCTAAGATGCAGTGATTATGGCTGATTTTATCACAGCCGTATTACCCAGCTGCAAGGTGAAGCACTGTGCTAAAATGGATCATGAATCCCTGAAATTGACTATCCGTCACCTTTATAATCCTGATGGAAAGGCAGGTCAGATCAGGCTTGACAACTTCTCATGCAAAGGAGACTGCAACAGTGATGTCTTCTTGCCTCAAGGCATTTATTTGTCTGGAGAGGAAGGTGATGCCTTAGGGAACCAGACTAGAGAAAGAGGAGAAACCAACTATTCCAACTACTTCTGCAGGAATCAAGTGTAAATAAAGGAACGTAATGCGTGCACAGAAAGACAGCTAGGAGTATTGGATGAAAGATAGTACAAGCAGCAAAGAATCAGGATTGTAGCATGAAGACCTGGAGATGAAATCTACAGCTGGGGAAAGCTTTGACATGTCTGAACAGTCCAGATACCTCTTTCAAATTCAGTGTCAGAGCCTTTCTCACAATGTCAGCTTCAGAAAGCATCTGCAAGTTTGGAGACCAAAGTCACTGATGGCCATTACTATACGTGGCATCTCAAACCCCACAGAATAATGGCAACATCAAATCCTACAGCATGTATTTATTTGGAGACAACCAGTACAGTTGCTCAGAAAATCACTAACCTATCCTAGCGAATCTTCTTGACCAGCATATGGCTTAACAGAAAGAGGGACTCCACAGCAGAAAAGACTAGTTACCATGTGATTGTTTCTAGTAAGATTGACATGCTGCTTCCAGTAAACCCACAACAATCATCTTCTTAAGGCAAGACTTGTTCTGAAGTATAAAAACAAGTAGTCTCATTAATACCCTTTCCAGGTTTAGGTGTAACTCAGTACCACCAAATACCAAGGAGAGTGTTTGCTCTTGGCTTCCATGTTCTATTCCCAGCATAGTTACTTACACATCAGGTGGCCTAGCCATAGTCATCAATGTTACTTTATCTTATTCCTTCCAATGCAAAAAGAGGACAATATTATGTATGTCTCAGAGTTACTGCACACTGGTTGTTGAAAGTGGGGTAGAATCTTTGAGATCCACAGATAAACAGTATTAAAGAAAGGGCAAAGACTACTTACATCTTGCTCAACTCACCTATCCTTTCTTCCCCTTTCCACTAGTGCCTCTTCTGGGTAAGTCATATCCCAGCTAAACCTCTTAGTGAATGATTACATTAGAGATAGTGCTAATTACCAAATGTCATCTGTGTGGCACAATCTTATCAACATCCCACACTTCCTCCCCTGAGGTGAGGGGGCTTGATCCAGTTCATAAGGGGATCCTAGTTATCTCCTCTAGCACACTTCATTCCCTCAGGCTTGAAGGTGGTTGTTTTCCCTTTTTTTTTTTTTTTTTACCTCCATCCTAAGTACAGATTCAATCAAATCTTTTCTGCTAGAACCTCTTGCAAGGAAGGTTCACACCACTAACAGCCTGGTGGATATTATCCTTTGTGTATAAAAGGAGACAGTCAGTTCCGAAGATGCAGTGTTTTAGATAACGGCACTCATATGCTCTTTCCCTCACACACCATGCATCAAGCAATGTCATTCTATTGCCTACCATATGGCAGAGGAACTCAATTACTGCCTTGCAGCTGTGAACACTGAGTTTTGAACATGGGGGAAAGAACGGAAGAACCAAAATAGGTTCAAGTATGCATATAAATGTTTTGGTAAGGCAACTATGTCACAACTGTAGCATTGCCTCAATTCTAGAACCTCCATCTGACCAAGCTCTGCCAACGCCATGTTCTTCTGCCCTATAGCACTCCCTACTAGCCCAGTTTGGTGCTCACTCCACATTCCTAAGTAGCTGACATGCACTGCCTCCATCTAACATATTGAAGGATTAATAGCATAATATAGGGTAGGCACAGTAACCCTGCAGTTTTGCTTACAGCACTGCTAGTTCCAAAGGTTTTAACAGGCTAATTCCATCTTGCACCATTATCCAGAAGGCAGTTTGCTCCCTTATTACTAGATACTTGTTGTACTCTTTCTGGGGGTTGGTTATTTTTGTGTTTGAAGGTTGTTAGTGTGGGTTTTTTTAATATAATTTGTGTGCATATTACTCGCTGTCCCTGGAATTCATTCTGTTCCCAGCTAATGAAACCTCTGCGTCGCTAACAAAGCAGAAAATAAAGAAGGTAAATAGCACTCTCCAGAAACAATTTGTTTCCTGCTCTGTAAATTCCTGCTGAACGGCATCTTGGGGAATATTCACCCCAATAAGAGGAGAAAGAAGTAGAAAGTGACTGAGAAGAAGGTGGACAAAGGGGCTACAAATGCAGTCTGTTGATGTGGAAAGTAAATAACAAAGATAGTCACACTGTAGGCAGATACGTACCAGGCAGCTGCACCGTTGAAACTCCAGAGTGCAAGCAGGACATCCCCGTGAGTAGAAACCACTGGTCACAGAGAGATTTGAAGGGGAGATCAACCTCCTCACATATAACTCTTTAGATCTATGGCAAGAGTCTGCTGCCTGCAACCGAGTCCTGACTCAGAACACAGAACAGGACACGGGAAATTAATGCATAACCCTGTTCTTCAAAAGCATAGTGACAAAAGGTAAGTGTGGACTGTGTCCGATGGCATTGCTGTCAGTGAGTGTGAAACAAGGAAAGTAAAACTTACAAAGAGGTAATGCTGGTTTTTCCTAGCAGGTGTGCTGCTACTACCTGCCAGAGAAAAGCAAAAGATGTTCTACAAAATGCAGATTTTTGTTCACATAGGAGAGCCATTATGTTCATTTTCATACATCCTAATATGAATCACAAGGCTGAAATCTTCCAAAAAAAAACGATTGTCAAAGAGATTTTCAAGTTCATATTGAAGCTCCTAAATTAATGGCTTGCAATTGAAAAGAGCTGAGCTTCCAGCTGCTTCCACTGATTTTACTGTGGCATTCAGATCTTAAACTCTCTAATCCAAGCAGAGAGGAAAAAACAGTATCATAGTGCAGGAAGGGAAATAAAGTTGCACCTTTCCACCTATATAGTCAAGAAACATGCCATCTCTGTGTCTTACTGCTTGGGAACAAATACCAGAAACCAGTACATACTCTTCCCAGAAAAACAAACCAACCAACCTCAAAATCGGCCAGGGAGAAATGCATCAACAGATAGGACTTATTTCCAAGATGACTTAATTGTTAAAAGTAGCTAAGGGAATTAAGACGTCCAAAACTCACAGGGCCCTAGGTCCTTTAGCCACCTTTAAAAATGCATGCACAGTGCTCCACAGATGAACACGTCTTTGCACTATCATTCACTGGATTACCGGACCAGCCCTTGCATGGAAGATTAAATATGAACTGTTGTACTGTTAAGCCATATTTATTGAGCTTTAACCATTACGTAATTTATACATCTCTTCTTGCAGAGTTGGAAAAACTCCATCAACAATAATAACTGCAACACTCGATTTCAATTGGTACATTCTTAACCTACGGTAAGCAACTTACTGTATCTAGAAAGAGCTCTTTAGAAGTTATGCAAGGTACTAAATGAGCTGCTAGGAGACTATGCAGGTTGGGTTTGTAATGCAAAAGAGAATGCAGCAACCAGAGAAATCCTTGCAAAGCAGCAGCACCATCTCAGGAGAGGACTGCTGCAGCTGCACTAGTTATTTACATGAAGTCAATTCCAAGTGATTATTAAGAACATGAGGTTTATCGTGTAATATAAAAGGCCAGTTCATTATATCCTCACAGGCTACAGTTTAAATGGCAAATCTCAATAATTCATTTTTTTAACAGCAGTTTGGGATCTAACCGTTGCACAATAACTGCTTTAATTCTGAATTAATTTCTTAATGGAGATGTAATTGTCTTGGGCTTCATCTAAGGGGCCAAAATCTGCACTCACCGGCATAAATCCAGTGGAACTTCATGCAAGAGTGTGGGATGACTTCAACATAAAGAAACTGGAAGTCAACAGGCAGCTGTGTTTTACACTGGTATCCCAGAAAACAATATGGCCCAACCTTCATTTGTACTTTTTCACTTTCAGTCGTAAATGGCCCTTGTTTGCCTGGGCAAAGTCCATACTAAACACAGGAGCAGTATCACCTCTATTTATTGCTCTTATTATAATAATTCATTTGTAAGACACAGTTCATTCCAAAAGGCTGCAAGCATTTTACTTTAGGGAAAACCTTCATTTAATGCCAAATGCTTTCAGGTCTTATGAAACCAGCTTAGATAGATGGAGTTGCTGAAAAGGCAAGCAACAATTAGCCACATTTCCATTTGGCTAAGACATACAAATTGACAACTCCAAGAACTATAATAAGCCCTGCATGAACAATTCAAGGAAAATGGCTTCAGAAGGTATTCACAAGAACTCAGATACTAGGTATCCAGGCAGGCAACCTAGCAATCCTTAAGATAGAACAGAAATCACTAAGAACAAAGAAGTTATCATTGCTACGGTCATCTTATAATATGGAAGAAAACAGTGATCAAAAGATTGATGTTGTACGAAGAATGCCTGTGGTGGGGGGCTACGGCAGGCCCGTGGATTCCCTGACTGAAGGCATGAAGTTAGAACTCAATCTCAAAGATGAGAAATGAGGCACCAAAGGCATCTAGCTGGTAAAGTAGAAGGCATCTAGACGGGAAAGTAAAAGGCATCTGGATGAGTGAGTCAGATAAGCGGAGTAACTAGCTACAGAGAAAGAACTTAGCAAGATAACAGACTTTAGTAATGTGGTAAAGGATCATCCAATAATATGCCGTTGCTAACTAGTGTAATCAATGGTTAAAAGATGCATGTATGCTAGAAACTGTATACAGGTAAGGTATTGTAGTAGTAAAGAGAACTTCTACTTAATCACCAAAGCAGCATGTCACATGTTGTTTTGTCCGTCTCAACCACAACAAATGCCCAGATAGCATGAACAGGGATTAATGAAACTTTAGATCTTCCAATGGTCCACTCCAGCTGATGAACTCTTACTTTTAAGAACACAAGGAGCAGCAAGACAATAAATCACCCAGAGTAATCAGCAACCAGAAGTCAGTGACAACACTGCAATCATGCAGAATATTTGAGTCTAGTGAGTATCAGAGGCTGAATTCTAACCCTCAAAGTCCTGCAGCTGCAGGAGGTCTTAGAGGCTTATATTTTTCAAGGCTATATCAAGGAAGGAGAGTGTGGTGGTAACACCTCTCACAGTCCTAGCAGGCCAGCTAATTTGCAATTCCAACATGTAACAATATGTAAACTCAATAAAGAATGTACAAATGCAGCTCATAGTACCCTTAATTTGAAGTAAGACGTGCCATCTACTGTTGTACACAAACACCTTTCCCTTTTTGCAAGCAGGCAGAGAAGAGACAATTTTGAGGCATGCATGTCAAGCATTTTTCTATCAGTATCACAACAGCTTTCCATCTATTTTGCATCTATTCACACCATCAGTGACACAGACATCAGCAACAGCCCTCTAATGCTTGGTTTAATATTTAGTAAATGAGAAGAGCATTCACAAAACGCATCCTGCTAAAACATGCAACTGCTTGCCTTGAGGACCTCCTCTACAAATAATGCCTTGACACAACCTTGCAGGCATCTCACACAAAAACTGTGTGTGCTACAGACTGCCATGTCACAAAGTGAAATGCAGTATGAGTCTTTTAAAGAAAACCAGCAGCACACATTTAGCTCTATTTTCTCTTCAAGCCTATACACAGCACTCATGCTCTTCCCATAAATGCGACGGTTATCACTGAAAACATGTCAGTAGATTCAAAACATCTATTCAGACTTGTGGGATGGGGATGGTTAGTAGGAAGTGGACTGAGCAGAAGTAATTCTCTTCATTTAAAACAATATACAGACAAAAGAGGTGTTTATAAAAGCCTTTCTTCTGCTTTTCACTTTTTGACACAAGCAAACACTTTGTTTTGAAGAATACTACTCACACATGAATGCATCAGCAATACCTTTCTTTGCATCTTAGTAACCCAAGGCATACAGAAGCAATTATATACTCAGTACCTTTTCTGTGAAGGAAAAAAAAACCCAAGATGACTATTCCTCCTCTAGCGACAGAAAGGCCTCAGTACAAAATGTATGTGATATGAGTAAAGCAATAAGCATCACAAGTTGAGATAAGAGTCTCTGGCTTTTTGCATACCTACAGCCTTTCAGGTCAGTGAGCTGATCCTCCTTAGAGATAAAGGTCAAGATAAAATGTAGCAGATTAACCATCAAAACTGTCAGAGATAAAGCAAAAACCTGCCAGAACAGTTTTGTTTCCATTTTTCGTCAAAATCAGACCTCTCTATGGAAATTATCAACTTCAGCGAAATGTTTGATGCCTAAACACAGTGTTTCATTGGGATAACCTCAGAACATTTTGTTTAGATCCATTCTTTTGATTTTTATGTCATGTTAATATTTCATTTACACTATTGCTATCGGCTCTACGTGAATTACTCTTTACTTACTAGTTTGATACAATAAAAAAATCAAAATAAAGAAAACAAATCAAAATAAAATGGTGAACATGAAAGTAAAAAAGTAAATTCAATTGCCCCTAACGAAAAAGACCTCACGAAAGGAGTGCTGACCTGCTTTGAAGGAGCTAGAGATGACCTCACTTGGAGTGTTGTGTACAGTTCTGGTGTCTTCAACATAAAAGGATATGGAACTGTTGGAATAAGTCCAGAGGAGAGCCACAAGGATAGTTAAGGGCTGGAGCACCTCCCCCATGAAAATAGGGTGAGAAAACTGGGGCTGTTCAGCCTGGAGAAGAGAAGGCTGCGTGGAGACCTCATAGCAGCCTTCCAGTATCTGAAGGAGGCCTATAGGGATGCTGGGCAGGGACTCTTCATGAGGGGCTGTAGTGATAGGACAAGGGGTGATGGGTTAAAGCTTAAACAGGGGAAGTTTAGACTGGATATAAGGAGGAAGTTCTTTACTGTAAGGCTGGTGAGGCACTGGAATGGGTTGCTCAGGGAAGTTGTGAATGCTCCATCCCTGGCAGTGTTAAAAGCAGGCTGGACAGAGCCTTGGGTGGCATGCGTTAATGGGAGATGTCCCTATCTATGGCAGGGGGGTTGGAACTGGGTGATCTTAAGCTCCTTTCCAACCCTAACTCTTCTATGATTCTGTGATTCTATGACTCTGTCCTCTACATTCAGCTAGATACGGAACAGGGATTTGACTAGTGTGATAGAGCTGTCGTTTCACCTTTTTAATTGGATGCCAAATTATGCACAGTTGCATTCTAACCACTAAAAGCATTTTGGTTGTTCTGTGACTCTACGGTAGAAAACAGCTTCATTGTATGCCTTTGCTATCAGAACACATCTCCACTGTGAGAAAGCTGAGCACTAAATTCGTCTCTCAATTTATCTACACAGGCCCAAATTTTAGCATCACAGTATAACTGCCCTGGCAGTCTTGTCATTATGAACTCTTCTGGCCACCACATAATCTGTGCTAGGCCCATTGAGGAAGGAAATAAAGCTTAGAGAAAGACAGGAAGATGTAACTGATCTATACCTTAGAAAGAAAGGGAACTTGCTAATAGAATTTGCTGCTATAGCCTCGGGCATTTCATGGTATCACAGACATTTTGCCTGTGGTATCCTGATTCCCTGGAATGCAGGATACACTGTAATTCATGTGTTAGGGTATATTTTCCAAAAGCAGGTGATAGAACAAAGACTCATCTGTGGCTCAGGATGTCAGTGGATTCACTAATTTTTCTGTCCTCTTTAGGTTCTTATGACACATCCATCATTACGGTATCTCAGTGGCTGGTAATTTTCATCAGACAAAAAAATCAATAAGCAGCCAAGATTGCAGATAACAATGGCCTAAACTGGGTTCTTAAATTCGCACTTTG
Source organism: Forpus xanthops (assembly GCA_032466535.1). NCBI lineage: Eukaryota > Metazoa > Chordata > Aves > Psittaciformes > Psittacidae > Forpus > Forpus xanthops. The sequence goes on from JASSUY010035913.1 coordinate 19,952, forward strand.
ACAGAAGAACGAACAGCATGATCCTCCACACTGAAAGACCAAAACAATCAGGAAAAACCCAATGAACATGTTATGCCGAACCTCCACAATAGCTTACAAATGTGGCTATCCACAACTACAGATCTAAGCCAAAGTACTAGGCTTAGAATCAGTAAAATTCCCTAATGTCTGAAACTATAGGTGGTGGGCCTGGGTGGCATAACAGCTTTTTCTGTACTCCAGAACTACAAATCTGAATTTACAAAGTAGTAGTGCATACTTCAATTGAAACCATCCTGCATGTTTCAAACTGTAGTCATCTACAGGCACATGCAAAGCAACATCATTGGCAGCAGAACACTCTAATCGCTTTTGCACATGGAAGTAGATGGTAAAGTAGACGAGCTTTCAGGATCCTACTAAACTATTTTCTCTGTGATCCTATGAATCTTACACATACTAGCAGCAAGGGATGTTTCACACGGCTTTCCTGACAACATCACCCTTGACCAAGCTGATGGAAAGTGTCATCACTCACAGGAAAACAGTCTATGGAAAATGCTCTTTTTGCAAACACGTATTAATATATGAAAACTGGTATGAGTCTCTTGCTCTCCCCCAACTTTGCAAATAAGGAGCACTGGGGTTATTACCAGCTCATCAAATATTCCATTAAGACTGACAATCCAAAAAGGGAAGTGCCATTTGCAGAAGTTCTGTCTGAGCTCCAGCAGCCCTGTCAGTGTCATGGCTGGACTAAGATTCTGTAGTGAACAAAAATGAAGTCAGAACCTCTTTAATATATAATTAGCAATAAGAAGAGTGTGAGGGCATTTGAATAATACATCTCATGGTCAGACAAAGCTGTAGGAGCCAAAAGAGAAAGAGAGTAAGGAGTCAAGGGGGCAAAAAATCAGAGAAAAATGAGACTTACATGCCTATGTGAAGGGAGAGGTCCAGTTATAACATGATAAATAGCACTGAAAGAGTGCTTTGCATTTATAGAATACTTTGCTTTCAGAAACTTCCAAAATGGAGCTCAAAGGCTGACGAGAATGATTATTCCCTTATTATAGCAAAGGAAATGGAAATCCATAGGGAGAACATGACATTTCCAATGGCACTTCAGGGTGTCAGTGGCAGAGCTGCAAATACAGCCCATTCTTCAATGGTGGGAGCAATTGGCTTCTTCCATCCTACCCCTGACAGTGTCCAGAGACAGGGAGATAATGCACAATGCAGCTGAGTTTCCCTATAAACCAGGTTAAAGACTGGTGGCTGGTGTTTATGCCAAGTTCCCTGGTGCCACATTAGCCCAAGGCTACACTAGCAAATGTTATAGTCACAATGCCTGAGAAATGCAGAGAAAAATGAGAGCATGGAAATGATTTAGTGCTAACACTGAGCTCTGAATCCCTATTTCCAGCACCTCAAAATACAGATGCGTTTGTCTTTCTCAATTTACAGAATTAGCTAGGTTTGCAGATCAGGGTTCATTTAGGCATTGGCTTAATATCTACAGCATCTGCAAATAATGCAATAGATACCACTTTTGATTTTCAGCAGAGCAGCTCTTTTGACCTTGACTCATTTGCAGACAGTTTTTACCTAGGTGTAAAATGTCTGTCCACCAATGCATCAGTCATATCTGCTTCCCTCAGGCTTTCACATCCCTATGCAGCAACCATGTTTGATTCCCATAGGAGCAGTACATGGAAAGGAAATTTCCAACTGAGAACCACTGCAGAAAGGGGGCAAGAAGTTTTGGGTCGAGGAGGAGTCAGAGGTGGAATTGAAGAGGGTGTTTTACTGCTTCCCCTAAAGTAAAGCCTCAATACTGAATAAAGAAGTACACAAAATCTCCTTCAACACCTCATTTAGAAGGAAATTAGCAATAAAGCAGCATTGTCTGAAGCTGGAGCAGAGGACTGAACTACAGACCTATGGGCAGGAAACATCGAGAGAAGGGATTGCCTTAACCTTTAAGAGCACAAAACATGTCAGATGAAGGCTTTGTATGAAAGCTGCTGAAAAGTAAGTCATTATACTTGCATGGGGTGCGGGTGCTGGCCATGGGGAGCTGCAGGGGCAGCCTCTTTGAGGTGAGGCTAGAGCTGCCTCATACTGGCTGTGACTGATTCCAGCAGCCCCACAGCAGGACACAGCCGATACCCCAGCCATGATGGTGGTACCTCAGGGAAAGACTGTGTGAGGAAGGGCAAGAAGAAAGCTGGACAGGGAGGGGGAGAGGGAACGAAGTGAGAAACCATAAAGGGAACGTAGTACTGAGAGGAGAGCAGCAGACTGAAAACATCACATACTGACCAATTCTTCAGAACTGTAGGCAAATACAAAGGGGAGGGACAAGTTAAATGACCAGTTTCTCAAAGTGATGTCCAGACTTCTGTCTACATCCATGACCTTCACAGCCTTCAAAAGCAAAGGGACACTTCCAGGACAAGCTGTGTATGGGAGGACCCAGAGCAGAGGGAGATGTGCAATCCATCAGACCCACTTTCCACTCCCACTGGAGAGACCCAGCCTCTGAGCAGCACTGGAACAGGCTGAAACAGAGGAAGAAAATCAATCAAAAATGGATGTTTTCAGTCGTGGAAGCATTGTTCCTATCCTATCCCCTTCTTTCTGATGAAGAATGCTACTTCAAAAGATTTCCAGATGTATGATGGGAGAATCTGACCCAGTTCCAGATGATGACCAAGGGAAACCACAAGTACGTTGCTTGGAGGAAGCAGAACTCATAGCACTCTGCAAGCATCTAGACCAACATGCAAGGAGGCACAAATGTGAGGTTTTTGGTCACAACACATTTGTGTAACAGTAACAGGTGGTTGTGAATGAAAAGAGAAACCCTAGAAAAATACGCTTGGTCTCTACACCATGTTTTTTTGATATATTTCAGAGACACCATGTTACCTTGCACAGACAGCTAGAATTACAAGGACTCTGTAGGGAGGAAAAGCTCAAACAGACAAGAGAGGTATAAACGTTATAAGGAATGCAGGGATTTCAAGCAAACACTGTTTGCAGACAGGGTGGGCGCAGAATGGGTTTCATCTTAACTACAGCAGCCCCTAACTGTGCTCCTGGAAATTAATATGGTTTGGAGGGGATTTTCTTAAAGTCTGAGTTAAGGAAAGCTGGCAGGTGCTAAGGAGCACTCAAGTCAGACAAAGACATCCGCTAGGGATGTCAGTAACAGAGAGGTGACTGATCTAGGAGCAGGGGATAGGACAGAAACTTGAGCTAAAGCAAAACTAAGAGATGGTACAACTGCAGAAATAAGTAACAGGGCTTCCAACAGAACTTCAGCAAAATGAGGTTCTGGGGCAAGACTAGAAATGACCATGCGTATACACATCGCTGCGAAAGCTGCCGAGCAGCAACAGGTAAATGTGAGTGCCGGATAATGGGGAAAAAAAACCTTGCTTAAATTAAGATTAATGGAATGACAAAGATCAATGGGAAAACATCATCTTTGGTTTCAAACTGTAAGTGAAGTAAATAGTAGGCTTTAGAGGTGAGGGTTCTGTACCCCACACAGAACTAGTAAGGTAATGTTTTGAGATGTTCATAAAGCAAATTCTAAAAGTCCCAAATATAAGAATATCTGTATACTTTCAGGCTTACATCATCATCTCCTTGATCAAGAGAACAGAAAAATACTAAATGCATGAAGCTGATGAGCATCAAAGCAATAACCACTCTAATAAAGCAGGAAAAAAGGGGTGACTGGTTATCTGCTTACAGAAATGAGTCAGGTGTCATGTCGGATGACAGTTTAGAAAAGTAATTTCTTGATGTGTTAAATAAATTATCACTTCCAACAGCTGACTCCAGAGCTCACAGAGTCAGGAGGCTATTTTCAGTGCAATTTGACATGAAAGACCAAAGTCTTTTTGAAAAGCAACTGTTGTTGATGCACTGAAAAAGTGATCACTTCACAAACAGGGTTATTGTCCCATGGAATTCTACACATACCCCAGGTAAATAAATAAACCAAAACCACCATAGAAATGAAGTGCTATTATTTTAAAAGGAGACTGTAAAACTAATGAGGAAACTGGCTATAAAGGAAGTAACGTCAGACGCAATAAGGATTAAATACCTCGCCCAATACATAGAGGGGGAAAAAATGATCCAAGTGTCAGAAAGGCATTTCCAAATAATAAAGCTAAACATGAATCTAAGGAAGTGAGGAAACCCTTAAACCAAAACAGTACATTTAAATGGACAAGATAAAAAATTATTTGAGCTAAAAAGGTATCCCATCGGTAAACAGAAATCAGGTCTCAGTGAGGCCAACTCAGAGGAACATAAGAAAAATATAGTATTGTCTTGGTTCCCTTTTACAATATTTCCTACTTATTCTTTGCTACAATGGCTTTACTAGTGTAAGATGTTTGGGGAACAGTGAGATTGAGGTCACGCATTCATCTGATGAGAGACACTGAGATGAGAGAGGTTCTTCTCAATCAGAAGGACAGGAATTGAGTTCAAAAAGATCTTGGAAAATGGGAGAACTGGTCTAAAACAAGCAAGGCGAAATCTGACAGAAAGGTACCAAGTGCTATGTCTAAGAGGGGAATTACATCACATACAGACTGACTAGTCACTGATTTATTAGTGCGTAATCCCATAATAATGACCAGAAGCACACAGCAATTCACACACTAAACAGGAGCCAGCGGAGCAACATTCTGAAGGAAATGCATGTCCTGTCAAAAGGAGAATAATGCACAAGATATGGAAAGTATCACTTGAAAAATGTATACAGTTACAGAAAAACCCCAGTTGGAGAACCATTGCCCAGTTTTAGGCACCAGAATCGAGGAAAGAGACATATAAACTGAGATAAACCCAGAGCAGTACGGGCCAAGATCTTAAGAAAACATCCCCCATGGAGAAAGGCTGGCAAAACCCCTATTAATTTAATCCAGAAAAGAGAAGACTACAGAAATAGCAGGACTTGAATACACAGAAACTTATTACAAAGAGGGTACAGCGTTACAGGAGTTATAGAAGGAGGGGAAAAAATAAACCACTGTAGCACACCAAATGGAAGATTTGGTTTGGAAATGAGGAAAAAGTTTTCGGTTCTTAAGACAGCAGAGCATTACAGCATGCTACCTAGGCAGATGGCTGAATCCCTCTCATTGGAAGCTTTGAGAAATAATGTAAATATTCAGAATAGTCAGTCAGGTTCCTTTCATTTCTGCATTCGATGACTTTTACATGATCTTGGGAGATGAAGGATTAGATTAGCAAGAGGGGGATGCAGACCAAGATGGAAGGGCACTTGGACTAGGATGTAGGGAGCCCAGGGCTGGGATCATGATAGATCTGCTTCAAGACTTCAGCCAAACACACTGAATTTCCTTACTGTTCATGAGGAAGCAACAAACAAAACCCCTATGGACCCCATGGGCAAGGCAGAAACATTTCAAACCCTCTACAGAAAGATAAGAATTTGTTGCTATAAAAAGTATAAATGAACAAGAGCCTGTACAATGCAGTCTCCCCAAATATCATCTAAATCTCACTGAAAATCTTAATAACAATTTCTTTCTAAAAAAGAAATAGAAAAGAAGGAATTAAAACAACCCTCAGGAGTGAAGCAGTGAGAGCAACGTTCAGAACTAAACCCAGTATTTGATTCTTTACAGCTGCCCAATATATTCTACACTGATAATATAGGAGGGAATTGGGGGATATGGATGCCTTTACCATGGTGCACAGAATGAAGGGAAGAGGTGAGGGGAAAGCTCACTTTCTAAACTCAAGCAGAAGCGATAAATCACAGCCTGGCTGGCATGGCAAACACCAGTCCCTCTGGCAGCTTTGTAATTACTCCCTAAATGTGGTCTCAACCCTCTTGATGTGGAGATAAATAACTTTATGTGCAAGGCAATTAAAGCCTCGGGCAACACTGCCGGCAAAGCTTGGTCACTGTGTGTCACTATCCATTTGCCAGAGAGGTGTACAGTTTGTAGTGAGTTTATTAAACCAGAGCGCTGGCTTCCACATATCAACCTGCCAGAGACCTTCTTTGGATGGCTCTCAAACAATCGTTTCTACTCTCCAAAGCAATGAAAAACCCTGGTTCAAGGGCTGAACCTGAAGTGAGTGGAGAGACCCTCTGAGCAGCACGCTAGGCATTTTGCTCCTATCTGCTCTCCCAAGACAGAGCAGTTTTCTGCGTCAAAAGTCTGATACCTACTGGAGAAATTCTGAAGGAATTATCAATCATCATGATTAGATTCCTCCTCTTCTCAGGAGAGATCATGTTCAGTTGAAACAAGAGTTGTTGCTGGGATGGTAACAAATCACTCTGAAACACAGCCCTGATGCCGCATTCTTTTCCCCCTTACACATGTGTATTTCCCTGCCCTTTTTCTAAACGGTCATATTTTCTCTACTACTCCTGTCTATCCAAAGTAGTACATGCCTCCAGGTTTGTTTCACAACTTGCTGCCTATTTGTACCGACAGCTCTGGAAAGCAAACTTAGAAAAGTCCTCCCACAATCACCTATGGCTGAGAAAACCAGTGCTATGCTATTAATACCTGAATCCTATCTTTCTCTAAGGAGCTGCTGGCCTGTCAGCTCAGCAGCACTGTGTACTGCAGCATCCACATCAAAAAACACCCCCAAACCAGAATCCTAAGAAAAGCACTATGTACAGTGCAAGTCAGAGTGTTAGACGCACCCGGACTTGCTTCCACAACGTAAGATGCATGAATGGAGTAACTGGCGTGGGCTGGACCGCTTTCTAACCCTCTCAGACTGCACAGCTCCAGGTTGTGTGATAAAGTGGGATAGCTTCTGATTTCTATAAATCAAGAAATAAAAATCAACAAAGTGTTTCAATTTTGCAAACAAAAAAAAAAAAAAGTTGTGTTTTTCTGTCTTCTTGTGTCAAATCACCATGGAAAGAAAATGAATCAGCACAACAGCCATCTCATTCAACATTCCTCCTGAGAAACAGGCTTTTTTAGCCTGGTTTGATGAAGACAGAACTTGAAATGTTATCAGTGTGTTGATAAAAAAGCAATATTCCTTCAAAGCCAGTACAGATTAATAATCAAAACTGCTACTAGAGGGCACTGTAACATTCAAAGGAGGCACAACTCGGCTACCCATTGCTTGTTACTGTGTCCTTACAAGCTTTCAAAATACCTTGGGTATAAAACCAGCTAAACTCCAGTAAAGTAAATCTCTTAAACTTTAAAATGCATACAATGTGTTTACCCCCTTTTTTTTAGCACAAAGCTATCCAACAAATGCTGGTCCCCTTTCCAGAGGTGACAAACATTTCAGTCGGAAGAAATGAAACTTGTTTGTTATCCAATTTGAGATTGTTCAGAACAATCATGACAATGTAATGTAAGAGTTAAGAATGATAATAGCAATCATAATAATAATGATAATGAATATTTCTCTTCCTACCGCAATGAACCCATCTGGAAGGCCTCAGTGTGAGGCTTCAGAAGTATCCAAAACTATGATTAGAGAGAAATTCATTTCAGCAGGAAGGTGGAAACTCAGAATGCCAAAGAAAGAAAAAAGGAAGAGAAAAATCCTTTCTCGTTTTGGCCAACAGACCTAATCGGAAATTCTTTTGAAATGTTATTCTCTGGAAGAGAGCTCAGTTAACAATATTCTGCAAATGCTCAGCCCACTTCATCCATCTGCCAAGCTGAGAATGAATATTCATAGCAAGTTATTTTAATCATTGTGTTTTTCTTGATGTGACATAATTCTATATAATTTTTCCCCCCGGAAAAAAAAAAAAAATTAAAAATCCCTCTCTTTTTATGCTGTCAAGTCAGAAAGTTTTTTCTCCATCTGCAAGAAAAAAGGGACACTGGGTGGCTCACGCATGGCTTGTAGCAACATTCTCCTCGATGCTTCTCAAATCCCGGCATTATCAACCTAACGAATGTCACCAATGAGAACAGTGTGTGCTGGTGTTTACCTATCCTCTTGAACACAGGGGACTGATACCTCACACAAGTGATGAACAGTGTGAGCACGCCAGACTAACGTAGATGAGAATGAGCTACATGGGCAACCCATACCCAGGGGAGCAAGGGCGGCTTGTGCTAGCAGAGCTGGATTTGGGGAGTGTGGGTGCTGTGGTTTTAGGATGAGGAGAACAGCCAAACTGCTACTGCAAATATGTCCAGGGGATGCTGCTTGTATCCACACACCTTCGTAAGCACATACTACATAAAAATGCTTTTACAGTGTGAGAGATTCTTAAAATAGCTCTTGTTCAACACTTTGAAAAAAAAATGCACTTTTTTGGCAAAACTGTCTAAGCACAGACAGATTATAAATATTTTAAAGTCCTCAGAAGTACCTCAGGAACAAATGGGGTCTTTCTCCGGTTCTAACTGGTGCACTCAGCTCCCAGTGCATCGCATGACATTTAACAGTTGAAAATCCTGAGGAAAACGTAGTTCCTACAATAATCAAGAGTCTAAAATATTCAGTACTTAAGAACTGAAGTGTTTCCCAAGTGCCCTACATTAACTGCTGGGACAAGCAAGCTGGGTCACATTGCTCTGCTCAGTGGAAAGAAAGAAGACACAACCAGGTTTCCTTAAAAGCAAGGCATGTGTTTTACAGATCACTCCCATCTCTTCCTTGACCTCTGGCTTGCACCTTGGTGACCATCCTGCTCCTTGTTTTATGATACACTCAATGCCACCTCTTCCTTGTTCCCAAGGAGTTTGTGCCCAATGACTAGTTTGTTACTTCTTGCCCCAGAGCACCCCAGAGACCTCACAGGGTGCTGCTCCCTGTAGTGCTGAGCCTCACTGATTCCTGGGTGTCATCAGCATTATTAGGAGGACATCTGTGGCTTGTTCCCAGCTGCTACTCAAGTGCAATCTAGTTCCTTTGATACAGTTCTTTGAGTAGTACAAAGGGGAGGCAGTGAGCACCACACAACAATAGATTACAGCAGAGTAAATAAGTTGAGGTTTCTTTCTTGCTGCTTCTGCTTTGTCTTCCCTAGACAGATCTGCATCTAGCATAGCAGTCAGTTCAAATCACTTCTTCTAGTCAGTGTAGCAATCCGAGACCTTGAGAGGAGGAAGACGAAGGAAGAACATCAGGAGAGAAAGGAGAGAAGGTGATCTGCATTGAGCTTTAACTAACCAGTGAATGTGTTCTGAATGACAATAATATACACCAGCAACAGGCCCACACAGGCATCTATAAATCCCTCATTGCATCCTGTTGCTTAACTGTTGCTGCTTCTCTTTTGACATTCTGGCTCCCCTTTCTGGTTGCACTGTAACAAGCACTTTATAGAAAACCAATATTCCCTTCTTCCTGCTGCTGCAAAATACAAGATACTTGTAATATTACTTATGGTTGGCAAAGGTAGAAAGAGGTCTAAGTCCAATTGTCACTGTTTGCATTCGTCTGTTTCCATGCAGAGATTGGTAAACAAGACACTGGTGGATGGCATGGAAGAGCAAGCACAGAAACAAGTTCACTGGGACAGATCCCTCACCTTTATAAAAAGGCATAGCTTAACTAATGACTCATGGAGATTGTGCACCAGCTTTGAATATGACCTCCCAGAGACACAAAATGACCTGCCTGGCTTGAGAGGAGGAATCTGTGTCAGAAGACAGGTTACAATCCAGATCTTTCAGAACAACCCTATAGATTGCAGCTGAGAAAACATCAGCAGGGTTCTACAGAAATTTCATAGGCATTCTATACAATGGATTTCTAAAAATACAGGACTGAAAGAGATTTTCCTAGGATGGCTCAAATTCTCCACTAAATATTATGCAAAATTCCATAAAAGCTCTCTAAATGTTAGCAATTTCCATTAGGGAAATCTTTAATGATGGAAGGTCACTACCAGCTGAAGGCATAGCAATGAGTTCCTGGCTCCCAATCCAAATCCTGGTGGACAACATCTATGTGTACAGCTGAGCAACCAACACGTGCCAGATGAGACAGCCAACAAATTCAGCTCCTGCCCATGACCAGAGGGCCATTGCTTTGAATTTGGGTTTGTTTATTTTTGCTTCCCAATTATGTTTGTTAAATTGTTTGCATTTTATTATAAATGGCTTCAACACAGACTCTATATTCCACATTCAAACGGTACTGCTTAATTGCAATTCCTCTGATAAGAAATATTCTCCTTGCCTGAGCACTGAACCACTTCTGGAGTGCTATGATAGCTGGTAGTGTATAAAATAGTTGAGAGGAGTACATGCAACACATGTGAACATCTTTAAGATTTTCAAATGAGACCAAGAGAGAGAAACTGTGTACATGTGGATACTCTAAGAGGAAAAACAGGATAAAGGGAAAATCAGGGCTATCTTCTCATCCCTGATATTACATTAAAATGTGATGCTTCTTTACCATCTTCATTAAAAAGTGTGCTTCTTTACCATCTTCCTAGTACTTTGTTTTTTTTTAGTCTAAGTGCTAACTACTTGAAATTCATGACAGATACTTTCCAGCCAGTTCCCTATTCTGATTCCAAAGACCATAATATCTGATATTCTCAACACAGTCTGGCAAGGGAGCACTTTTGGAATGGGTGAATGCCTTTTGAATGGAATATTTTTTTTTATTAACTTTTTCAGTTCCAACTGCATTGTAAAGGTTTCTGATAGAAGTTTCTCAGATAATGAGGTTTGGGTTAAAAATAAACCCAAACCAACTGAAACAAGCCAAACAAACAAAAGAAAAATCAACCCACTACTATATAGCTGTAGAAATAATTTGCAGTAAAACAGAATCAATTTCATTGTCACTTTTACCAGGAATCACCTACATGTTTAATTTTAGTCAGGTAAGAATATGCACCAGTTTGTGTTCCATTTTAAAAGCTGAAATATTTTGAGTCATTTAGCAGTTGAGATGATAAAGAAGAAATTCAATGTTTCAGAATCTCTGAAATGAAACATCTCTATGATGTCAAAAGAAAACCTTTCCATATGCCTAAATATTTCTTTCATAAAAAAATATAGGGATTTAATCTTTTTTTCCATCTGCTTTTGTGGAAAAAATCTCACATGTTTGTACGTCTTAACACTTCCAAGTGGGATGAAACTCTGTTTTGACAAACTCCTGAAAACAGGCCTATAAATGTAGTTCAGACATTCCCTCCTGTTGTGGCAATTACTGACAAGAAAACTTCAAAGAGTCTGTCTCATAGAAACATGGATATAATCTACTCCATCAAAGCACATTCCTCACTAAGGCGCCACTGCATTGCTTTATACACAATGTCTGAGGAATCAGAGGACCAAGGGAGTCACACCTTTGTAATGTAGTACACAAATCATTGTCCTGAAATTAGAAATATGAACAGCTCCACAATCACATTGTGAAGGGGAACAGCAGAACCATGCCCATTTTGCCTCAAAAATGCCTCCATTTCGCCTTATGGAAAACATCTTCAAATTAGCTTGTGGGTTTGGTTGCCTTAGTTTCGGATTCTCTGGAAAGAGACATCTGAGATCCAAGGCACAGAAAGAACTCTTACCCTAGTAGCTACAGTTTGTTATATGCCATATAGCATCTGCTCCTCAAAGTCCAGATTGATCATCATGAACATCCTACCAGTCACTAAGACAGTGGACTGGAGCTATGTACAGGGAGAGTAGGACATCAAGGAGAAAAGTAAGTGGAGGGAAAAGATATTATATATGGCAGAAAAACAGTGTATTAAGCAAAGAATATGCGCAGGTATGGTGAAGTGATAGACTGTTTTCAGCTTGGTTTTCTCCAGAAATCCTATACTTAGCCAAAAGACATTGAGGCCTCACCTTTCCCACTTATTACTATGCTTAGTCTGAGTCATGAAGCCATCCATCTCTGACCAAGCTTCCTCTTAAGGACTAAGGATTGAAATTGCCCTTGCTAGGCTCTCCAGGGAATACACCACCAGCAGAAGCCCCTTTGAGGCATCTGACGTTCAGCCTTTGATTGTTTTCCTGTACAGGGGAAGAAGTTCCATCTATTCTTCTCTTTTACTCTCTCCCACTTTCCCGTTACTGTGATTCAGGCTTGTGTATGACATTGCAGGGACTGCTAATGAAAACAGCTGCCACCCTTCATCATTGCCTCCCTGAGCTCTGCTCTGAGCAAAGCAAGACAGCACACATGGCCAGCTGCCACACACTCACATCAGGGCACTGCTGGTAAATCCAATCTAGCACTGAATTGGCAGGTTTTGGTACTAACACAAGCCTAACCACATCACAAATCTCAGCAAGGCCCACAAAGCACAATGGAGGAGCACAGTGATTTAATTCTCGGTTCTTTCCCACTGGGTATCTGCATTGTGGCCATCACTGTTAGAAATGTCAGTGGGAGACATGCCCATACAAGTAATCTCAGTGCTTTTGAGGGGGTCATATCAATCTCAGCACTCTGTACTCTATAGCCACAGTGGCAACAGCACTGGCTCCTATTTTGAACTGAAAAACTGAACAGCTGTTACTGGCTATTACATTGAACTGAAGTTCAAAAATGAGAGCATGACCATCAGGAGAACCTAAAAAATAAATGGACAGTGGAGACCCAGCTGTCCTTCATCACTGAGTGGAGACAGGTCAACAGCAATGGACCAGTATGACTTTCCTTACCTTTTTTGTTCTCTGTGAAACAAGAGAGAATATCTTCTCTTAATAGTCCAAGAGTGATTTTGACCAGTGCTCCTTTTTCAAGGAAAACCTCAGAACAGCCAGGAGCTGACTTGGGGAGAGATGGGGCATCAAAGCATGGAAGCTCATCTGGATGGGAGTCACACTTCAAACTTATACCAGAGGGAGGGAGAAGTCTCTTCCTCCAGGCTCAGAGACTAACAATAACATCACAGGTACCCCGAGCTTGTCTGACAGAGTCCATCTACCCCAAGACTACTCTGTGGTGGGCAGAGCCACCCCCTTCCCTTCCCTCCCAGCAGCTGTACTATGATAACAGAGGCTCAGCTGTCAGAAAACGAAGTGCAAGTGGTGGATTCAACACGTGACTGTGCAAACGTCCGTCTCAGGAGGCACAATTAAAAACACACACAGAAAATTAAATGACTTTTCCTTTTCAACTCCTTTTCCTCTTCAACAAGTAACAAGACAGGAGCAAACGTCTGTATGCTAGAATGCCCAGAAAATCGGCAATTAACACGCATTCCATTCTAGACTGTCTGCGATTTCCTCACTGCAACTGTGGCTAAATGTTTAAACACATTACTCCCCCCACTGTCTCTGCGCTTATACTGTGGCTCTGGCGTACCTCAGCCTTTCTGGTTTCCCATATCATGCAGCCTTCCATTTCTCACATGCTTATCAGAAGTTTGCTCTAAGCTAAATAAAGGGAAAGGGGCATGGTGTCCACCCAACTGCCATCAGGGGTGTGTACTTTCAGATGAATTAACTACCCCAAATGCATATAAGCCAAACCAAACTTAGTTCTATTTACAACAGTGGTACTATACAAGTCATCCTGTCAGCACCATCCTCAAGAAAGATGCATTACCATATCTGGCCAACAATAACATAATCCAGAGAATTCAAATGGGATTCTTCCCTAGGAAACTAAGTGCTAACCACATTACTGTGCAGATGTTCATTAACAAGCCTGTATCACACAAAAGCTGCAAAGGTATTTTTCTGAAGCACAGGCTTAAATAAAGGCTTTTGACTCAGGCTGGCACTCACAATTAAATTGATAGAAAAACAGAGTCTCATTAAATTCATACAGCAATTCAAAGATGAAGGCTAAAAATAAAATCTATGCAAACAAACGTGGAGTTAAACACTTTGGTAGGCTCAAAAGAACACTGTATCAGGGACACCTGTGACCTACTGGCCTTTCCTGGACCACTCTTCAAACCCTGACTTTCAACATATCAACTCAGGAAAAGGTGCTGACATTATGTGCTGATGTACCTATTCTGCCATTATCCACATAGGGTGGTTTTCACAGTTCGCTGTCTGGAAGCTGAAAAAAAGAACCCAAACTACCAAAACCAAGTAAAATGTTATTACATAGAACAGAAATTTAATATCCTTTAAATTATATAGAGAGGCCTTATAATTAAAGAATGACTGAGCTTCAGTCTAAAAATGAAAGAATTACAAAGAAAAACAAAACAACTTCTCTGTAGAATAAAGAATCTGCTAGGTAGAGAGAACCCTTAAAAAGAAAATCCCCCTAAAACAGTTGCTCGCATAATCCTTCTTAGCCAACTATACGGACGCAAAGGCTAGGGCCCAACTCTGACAGCTGAATGGGCTAATTATAATAGAACTCCACTGTAGAACACCCCCATCTCAAGTTTTGCAAACAAATAGCATACATGCAACGAGCTTCAGCAACAACAGCTGCTGAGCAGAGCTGGGCTGTTCTCCCTTGCCAGCAGACCTACAGAAAACAGCAGTCAGTCCTGATGCCAGTTCAGCCAACCAAGAGAACATAAACACCAAAAAGTGCCACAGGATCCAAAATTGAAACCAGATGAAAACATGACCTATTTCTATACCTTCTTATCTATCTGTCTTATGTTCCTGTTCACCACTGGTATATCCTTTCATGTAAGATCAATAGCAGTAACAAAGTTCCTAGCTGGCTTCCTTGGCTATGCCCCTACTAGCAAATTAAACAGCACCTGGAAACATTCCCCAACACCAGAGCCACCAAAGCTCCTGAATTGCTAGAGTGCATTCCTGACATAGTTTTGATCTGTGCCAACCAACACTATGCAGAACAGTTCCCAGCCATGTCTATGGGGTAAGCACTCCCAACACATCCATTTCCAACAGGCAATTCAGACATGTTCAATCTGTTTTGGAGAGTAAGAGATTTTAACAGCATGAATGTGGGCTATTCCATAACAGTGTCCAGCTACAGTCCAGAGTGCATTTAACTGTTGTCACAGATACAGGTATAGAACTCCTGGGATTTGCCCTTTCCTTAAGTTTGCAATTCTTACGGAAGTTGGCTAGTTTCCCTGAATACTAGGTGCTTACTTAAGCTAAAACTTCCTTGAAAATCATGTATGGTAGTGAGGGTCTTCCTACAATGATGCAGGTACAGCTGATGGAACAGTAGGAATGAAGAAATGAATAAAGAAATTCATTTACTTATTTTGTTGATAGGTAACTTTGCATTCAACAGCAAGAATTTCAGGTTGGAATTTTCTTTACTGCTGTCTCATTTCAGTAGCTAACCCTGGCGTTTATCCTTGCAGGTATCATACTTCAGGGAATTTACCATCAACCTCAGGAGAGATCTGGACCAGCACTTGTTCTATTAAATAATTCAGATATTTATTTAAAATATATATAATATAAAATAATATATTTATATTACATTTTATTTATATAATATATTCATATCTTAAATGTAGAAATATATATTAGTATTTTAAGCTATATATTAAATATAGCTTAGATACATTATACATACATTAAATAATAGAAATATCTACTATATTAAAATTAAAATATACATTAAATTTCTGTTCTATGTAATAAACCAGCCTGATTTTTTCTTCTTCCAGATTCCAAGTGTAGCAGCATTGACTTGATCTGAGCATTAGCTCAGAAGGCCATGATTGTCCCTAAGTAGGTATCAATTATAAAAAATAGCACTGAAAATACAAGACAGTAGCATAAGGAGAAAATGAGCAATTCTCTACCCTCTATCACTGGAGGTGCCTTATGCTCTGTCAAGGCAGATGAGGTAGAGCTGAAAGAGCTAAAGGAACTGAAAGCAACTTAAACTTTGTGGATGATGCTTTTACACTTCTTTTTACACTTAACACAAAGGATTCAACTGCAGAGAATACAGCATGAGTCTTTAAAAGTGTCCAATGCCACCCAAATCATCTGCAAAGCTCTTTCCTAATTCAAGGCAACTAAGAAGTCTCAAAATACCTGCATTTAGGCAAGTGAATCACACTGCATCCCCTGGTCTATACCAGCAGCAGAGCCTGGAGAGCTATTTCGCTGATGAAACGCAGCCATCGATAAATGACTCGACTGAACACATTGGCAGTAAAGATTCAGTAAGTTATGAGAGTGTAGATACCCAGCTAACAGATATCTGTATTTAGACATCCACAGTTTGAAGCTGAGCCCCACTCTTGATTGTAGCCAAGTGGAACAAACTTACTTTGAGAGGTCAAAGTAACACTTATAGCATGGGCACGAGAGTCAATGCAATATTCAGTGTACACGTAGATCAGGTACGTTCCACCATGTTGTGATTTAAGCCCAGCCGTAACTCGGAAGAAACACTCAGTCTCTCTCTCACTCCCCCCCACTCCCGGAGGGATGGGGAGTAGAATTGAAAGAATGTAGCTCCCATGGGTTGAGATAAGGACAGCCCAGTAGCTAAGGTATACACAAAATTACTACTGTTACCACCAATAACAACGATAAGGGAAATAACAAAGAAAGAGAATATAGCTGCTCAACACCCATCAACTGATACCCAGCCTGACCGAGCGGTGATCTAATCCTTACAGAGGGTTATACAGTGGGCATGACGTGCTGTGGTGCGGAATACCTCTTCAGTTAGTTTGAGTCTGGTGTCCTGCCTCTGCTTCCTCCCAGCTTCCCCTTCCTCCCTGGCAGAGCATGAGACTCAGAAGGTCCTCGGTCAGAGTAAACATTACTAAGCAGCAACTAAAACCATTGGTGTTGTAAGTGCTGTTCCCAGGCTGAAACTCAAAACTGCACCAGCTATTAAGAAGGAGAAAAATGACTGCTGCTGCTGAACCCAGGACACCTCATCCCTCAAAAGAAACAAAGCCACCTTCTTTGAGGGAAGTTATGGAAATGAATCGTTTCCATTTCAAAGCAAGCTGAAAGATTAAATTTTTGAAATTCTTGCAGAACAATAGTTCTACAAAATCAAGATTAGAATTAAATTAAATATTTTATTAGAATGATGATGGATTGCTTCATTTTGATAATATTGGCAGAGTGTGGATACTGTCAAAGCATTACAACATGAAATAAAAATATATTGTATATTTAGTAGAAAAGTCAAATGAAAAATCTATCAAAGCATTTTAATCAAAGTATTTTTTATGCTACTCTGAAGAAATGGATTCAGCGCTTCTGAAACAAATTGAGAAAGTTGAAGCCATAAAGACTTGAGAAAATTTTTGTTCAAAATCTACTCTTCTCTACAAAAGTCTTCAACCCCTAAAAAGTCAATACTTCTGAACATGTTTTTGTAAGAAGCTCTAACAAGAAAAACATTAGGTGCATAGGCTTTACCTACTCCATAACTAAGAAGGCAAAGGCACTGGTCAGCTGTCTATGCTGTTAAACTATCAACATCGTGGGCACTGCCATGGTTGTTGGTATCAGCAGGTAGCACACTGGACATGGCTTGGAGGTTATTGCAAACAAGGAACTGTTCCCCATGGGCTGTTTGCACATGGCCTCATTGCTCTGAATGGCAGGTCTACCCTTATCAGTCCAAGTGGTGCTGCGCCAGTTGGCTGCAGGGCTTGCAAATGTTCCTTGGGCTGCTTTGTTTACTAGCACCAATGAAACCATACAGACCTTCTAGGAGAACTGCAGCTACCACTATGACATGCAAAATACACAGGATGTTACACAGCAGATGATGACCAAACCCAAGATCAGTGAGAATAAACTCTCATTCAAAACTTGGAGATGGAAAATACAACCCTGACCAAAGGAAAAATAAATCCTATTCTCGTGTTCAGGACCACAAACAGGATAAGAAGCACTTTGGTCTTTAATGCAAGGACCTTAAAAGGTCTACCAAAAAAGGATGAAGGGGCACAATACCCAACAGTTAAGGGAATTGAGATCATAACACCAAAAGGAAAAGTGAACTTTGTTTCCAAACTCCTGAATATTACAGTTTATAGGACTACCCTCAATTAATTCATGCTTGGATAGAACATACGCTCTGAAAAAACAGTTAGTATTGATTTTAAAATTGCCAGTGATAGAGACTCCACCACATTCCCATGGCAAATTGTTCCAATGTTTAATTACTTTCCTGTTGAAAAAACTTGTGCCTCATTTCTAGTGTGAAATTGCCTGGCTTCAGGTTCCAGCCACTAGATCTTTTTATAAGGTTGTTTGCTAGCTTCAAGTGCCCTTTTACGAAAGTTTGGTTCTCTAAGTAGGCATTTACAAACTGTAAACTCTTTGGTTTCCCACAAAACTAAATAGGCTCTTCTCCAGGAATCTCAGCCTATGAAGCATGGCCCCTTACGTTACCATCATTTGCATGTCTAGTTTGAGAAGTCTCTTCAGTTTAGCAGAGCTGTAAGTGCGGGCACCAGAACAGAAGGCACTATTACAGGAGCTGAGCACCTGTCAAGTACAGATGTCATATATTACTTCCCTAGCTCCTATCTGAGATACCCCAGTTTACATTTCCAAGCCTCTGAGCAATGTCTTTTAGCATAGTTTTAAACAAGGATTCACTTTCAGCGAGCTACTAGCATTTTCTCTCCACAATTACTGCTTCCCACAAGGATCTCCTAGGTTAAAAGCACTGTAACTAGTACTATCCTTTTTTGTATGCCTTTACATAGTGCTTCACAAGTGACCATTTTATAATACATGCTGCTTGCTTAACCCAAGTTTAACAAAGAATCTGCAGCTGTCCTACATCTGTGACCCTGTCCCTCTTCATGGTTTCTCTGCAGAGTCTTATCATTTGTGTCACCAACAAACTTTCCTTCAGGTGGTTTTACTTCCTACTCCTTGGTAACATAGAATCATAAAATCAAGAAGACTGGAAAACACCTTTAACATTATCAAGTCCGGTTATTACCCCAGGACTGCAAGTGCACCACTAAACCGTGTCACTGAGGGCCTCATCTACACTGTAATCCTTGAAAATCAACCAGCTCTCTTGGATACCTCTTCTTTCTAGAAATGTAACCCATGAGATTCATCCAGGTAGATCCCTCAACAAAGTCTGCTGTTCTGAAGAGTGAGGTGCTTTTTGCATTCCTGCTTCCTGTCAGGTATAGATAAAAATACCAAATATGACAAGGCAAGAATCCATCTGTGAAGAACTGGGATACTACATGTTTGTGGTAATGGTTCCCTGTTTGCAGCTGTATTTTCAGAGTGCCATTGAACCAGGTTTTAAGCCACTTAACTCACAGCAAGTTATTTTAGACTGTCCTAATTCTTTATCAAGAGGTACAACAACAAACGCTTTAAAAAGTCTAACCACATCGGCGCTACTTACCTCTACCAACAAATTTCATAATGTCATCAAAAAGACATCAGATTAATTTGACAGGAGTTTTTTTCCCCATAAATCTATTTTGATTGGCATTAATTTCCATGCTTTAATTTTTTATTAATCAAATCCCATATCAGTTTTCCCATTATTTCACCTGAAAAGAGTACTAGAATGACAGGGCTATAATTACATAGGCTATCCCATTCACACCTCTAAATTTGAAAGCATATTTAAACACAAGCATTTTTTTTCCAGGCTTCTGCCACTTCAAAGCAAATGTCAAGCTCTGTCATGTCTGAAACCTTTGTAGACATATTACCTGCATTTCCTAATTGGCCATAAGCATGGCTGTACTGATTCAGGAGCCATCTGGTTTGGTGTCCTGCCTCCAGCAGCAGGCATTGAAGAAAGCAGGGTAAGAAGCCTGTGCTGAAGGGACCTTGCCCACTCTGCTTTTGCAGCCCACAGTAATCTGGGGCTCTGGGACCTCGTCTGGCAGGCACTGAACCTGCATCCTTCTGTGCACAGCCCCAGGGTTTTTCCTTCTATAAGTCTGTCAAATTACTTGCTGAAATCATTTTTATTTCTAATCACCTTACCTTTCTGGGGCAATGAGGTCCCTGCAAGAACTACACGTGGCATGCTTCGTTATTTTAAACCTACTGCCCAAATAGAGCCTTTGATGACCCATTCTCACACTGCAAAAAGCAGATAACAGCCACTCTGTGCTCATCTTCTCCATTCAGACGTATTTCATATTCCTCCTCACCCATCTCTCAAGAGCCATAGGTAGTAACGCAACACTTTTCCTAGGGAAGGTTACCACTAACTGTGCCTCCTGCCTTCGAACCCCTCTAAATCTGCCCCTCTCTTCCAGAGATGGGCACCAAAACTGTGTTTGGTTTGTAATATGCAGGCAGATCACAGATTTACCACAATACAGGCATACACATCACATTATATTTGGTTGTCCTTTTTCCAAATTAATTGTTAGATCTTTGTCTTTTGCACCACCTCCGAACACTAATTTTTGGCATCTTGACAGAGGTAGATATTTTTTCACCCAATTTACTGCTTTGGAAGCAGCTCTATCTTCCTGAGCTACTCCTATATTGCATTGTTTAGCAGACTGTCACTACATCTGGAATTGACACTGCTGCCAACTCAAATTACAGTCATCATGTTTAAGATATGACTCAAACCAATTACCAAACCCTTCCATGAGCAAACTGTACCTGCTTCTAATACAGCCTCGAGATGAGCTGTATTTATTCACTTTGGTCAACACTGGTTAAACTTGCCTTAGCAGCAAAGAAAGAGTTGAACTGGAGTTGTGTGAGACTGCACCGTAATTGTGAAGAGGTATGTTTTGGTGTGCTTCCCTCTGTTTCCAATGCAGCATGTCTGTAAGGACCTACACAGCCAGGGCAATGAAGGCAACAGCCATTCCAGGAAGGGACTTTAAACTAGACTTCTTCTCCCAGTGCACGCCCTTTACTGGAACAGATGTTTGCAGGTGCACTTACAAATATGTTTTCCTATAAAACATCATTCTGTGGCTTGCATATACTGTCTAGAACTTTTATGCCTGGATGAGTGCAAAACTACCCATGTGCACAAACTACCTTTGTGTAGTTTTATCCCTATGGACCTGCGCCATTGCTGTTCTCCATTTGCCTGTATTTCTAATGCAGCAGAAAGACTGACTGCAGCACTGACTTAACCAAGCTGATTCTGGCACTAAACGTTAAACTGGAGGCCAGCAGCTGAGGAGGAAGGTAAACATGGGCTGAGAGATGGATCTTAGTTGATCACTCGGCTGCTCCCATCCATCACATTTGCTCCTACTGGAAAGGATATGAGCAGACCTTTGTTAAGGAACAGCTCTTTTTTTTTTTTTTTAAATATCTTGTCAATTAAGAAGAGTGCATCAGGCAGTGGATGTGCAGTAACAGAGAGAGAAGAACCTTCTGTTTTTCTCTCTCCCTTAATTGCCTGTGTATTTATGGGCTTTGGAAATGGTAGTGAAAATCTCCCTGGCACCACGTGAATGCTTTTGCCTTCCTTCTATGAATGACTGGTTTGTTCTTTCTATGCTGTTTCCTTCCTCTGTGAAGGCACTTTGCTCTCTGTGACCAGACAACTGTCCTCCCTTGCTGCACAAACTCTCACTGCCACCTGGCATGTTATTCTGCAGATGCTCAAAGGAAACCAGCCCTATCAGCTTTATATTTCCTTATAGAAACTCTCTCTGAGAAAGGGGAAAGGATCTAGGTCTGCTTCCTGAAAGGACATCTTTACCCTAGGGGCAAAAAGTAAACCTCTAGGCAAAGGGACTCCCATTAAACAGCAAGGTACCACTCAAAGTCATCTCCATTTACAGCTGGTCTTGCCTCTAGCAGATTTCCTCAAGGGTCTTCCATTTAGCTGTGGTCATTGAGAGGGTCATGCAATGACAGATGAACAACTGGTGCAAAGCTTGCTTGTTGACCAGCCCACAGCATAATTAGACTCGGCCATGATGGAGGCTGAAGAAAACAGGAGCTGGGCTTGTCACAGTACAATATGAAGCCATACAATCTATGGGTACGATCCAGAGAAGTCATCGGCAAAACTCAAATACCATCAGGATTTGCCTCTTGCTCTTCGCCCCTTACATATCAGGCTTGTAAGCACATTTGTTTGCAGTAAGGTCAGAGGAGCCCTTTTGTCATACTCAATAGGAGTCTGTGACATTTGTATAAATAGCTGAAGACTGTAGCAACTGATCCCTTAAATCCTGCCTGATAAACAAAAGTAACAGCAGGCTCTCCATACTGCAGCAGTTAGAAAAGCTCCAAGGTAAGAGGTACTTTCCTGGACAGAATTCAATTACAGTCTTAATACCAGTTTTAATTACCTTGACCTAACTGCTCCATGGCACACCAGGCTAGCACGCCCAGCCAGCAACTTGCTGCTGAAAGCACTCCGCATAGAGGCAACCTGCTCTTTTTTTCAGTAGGTTTGGAGAGACTTTCTATCAAATATATACTTTGCCTCCCATGACACATCACTCGTTGCCTGTGGCATCCCTATGTCCTGTCATGCAAACAGTTCAAAAGCTACAAACAAAAAACTTTTCAGGAAGTTTTCCTGAAATTAAGCAGGAAATTACCAATAAATCATTACTTTAATAACTTTCAACCAAGAGAGATTAAAGAGCTGTATCTGAATTAATTAAATACAGAGCACAGGAAAAATGTAATAATAAACAAAAAGACTTTTTTCTGCTCTTTTTTTTTTGGTCAAGGCAAGATCTTTTTTCTTCAGCATCCACAATCTTCAAATGTCTTGATTTTTAAAATGGAAATGGTTTGGTTTTGTCAAACATCACTGAAAAGCTATTAATTTTCTTTTTGCCCTTAATAAAAATTTCAATCATTTAGGTTTAGAGCTCTTCTAAGGAAAGTACTTCACCCAGTGAAAGAAATTAATATATTTAGGAACCAAGAGGCTGTCTCCTAATCTGCTGCATCCAAAAGAGAAGCCTCAGCTTAGTGCTGCTTACCTTCTCGGACCTCTGGTCATACAATATGGATTTGTTTGCTAAAGACAGCTTAGGTAAGATAATTCCATTCCCTTGCACCAAAGCTTTAAGTGAAGCACAACATCTTAACTGTAAACATCATCTTCTACACTCTGGTTACCCACTACCATCCCATCATTTGCTACCACAGCATCGCAGGAACCAGTTTGGTCACATATATGTCCTGCATATCATGGCTCCTTGTAGCCTCTGCAGCCAAGTTGAAAGTGAAAAACAAAGACTAAAACGCACCTTCTTTTCAAAACTCTGTGACAGGCTTCTTATCATCTGCCCTTCAGTCACCAAGTTACCTTGAGGTAACTTGGGCAGGTATCAAGGGCACCTATGCTGTCCTATTCCCTCAAATGGCAGCTCTGGATGAGCCTGCCACATTTTCTTTCTTCCTTGTGGAAAATAGCTGTCTGTCCCAGGAGGAGCTAAAGCACTGCCTAGGATGCTTGGAAGATTTCTAGGAACTACAGAGAAGAAGGAATGGAGTGTTGTGACTGACCTAACTTCCAATATCCTTGCTTTTGGAGTTTTCTGTATTCATGCCATACTCAACTGGCAGACATTAAAGAAGTCCCTTGTATGAAACACCTGACATAAGAGAAGGTCACGGGCACAACAATGGTCATTTTTATAAGATAATCATCAGGAAATTGTTCTGTTTTTCTAACGTAATATGTTCCCTAAGATTCTGCAGTGCTTTTGCTTTGTCTGCGCTTCCCTGGAAGAAAAAGAAGCAATGTATGCTGACAAGAAAAACAATCAAAGCTTTTCTTCTCCCTCCCCTCCCAGTGATTAACTATCAAGTTTAAACAAGGGAGCCTAAGTATTTCACAAGCCATTTCCCTCCAACAGCTCTCCATAATCTTAATGCTCAGTGCATTACTGAATATTAACTGTGCTTTCCTAATATCCCATATTTGGGAATAAAAAGTGAAGAATGTGGGTTGGGTGAGTTGTAGCAAAACTTTTGCGCTAATTAAAAAAGATGTTTACCTCAATCCTAAGCAATTTTTCAAAGGAGCCTGATTTCACTTTAATATATCCAGTGTAATAGGTCTTTTCCAACAATGGCATCCAGTGCTTTTAGTCTCATGGAACCAGTTCTGAGTTATCAATCTCAACCAAGCTGTGGTTGAACCAGCAACACAAGAGATTGCACATATAATTGTTCATTGAAGAGCCAGCGTTTCATGAAGAGAGACAGCTCTGAATCATAGTGAGACCAGATAAGTTTAGGGATGTTACACCAGGAACAACAAAACAGGGCTGACAGACTTCCTCCATAGGCTTCCAGAGGTAATGAGAGCAGGTTTTGGATGGAATACCAACCCAGAGCCAGGGATCTCACAACCGCTACAGAGAATGTGTCTCCAGCAATCAACAAACTGCCATTGTTGTTTGCTAGTTAAAACCAGAATGGCTTCTTCCTCCCTATTGTTGATCTATGTCAAATGCCTCTAGAATACTGAATGGTGAATACTGAACCCATACAGGAAATTAGGTTTTTTTTTTTCTTTTTTAATCAAAACAACCAACACTGGCATTGTGAGCCAATGTAGAACTGTCTCACCCCACACTGTCACATTAATTATCGTTGCAGAGAAGTGCACTGTCCAAGGTGACCCTGGGGGCTCAAACAGAGGACAAACAACCTCTGCAAAGTCTTTTGAAGGAGTTTTCTGCACTGATGTCAGGAGTGTAAATTCTCTGGATTCACAGTTGGGCTTCCTAATATTGTTCCCCACACAACAAAGACCTAACAAAATCCTTACCCAACCCTGCTACCCCAGCCACAATGGCACTACACCCTCTCAACTTTCCCCACACCTAGGAAACCCAAACTCACCCAATACCCCCTCAAAACCTTCACTAAGATTTTATTTCATAACCACAACTGGCTTCCTTTGTAATATATGTTGAAGTTTCAAGACACTTTTCATTCTTTGGGAGAGGAGAAACAGGCACAGAGGTATGGAAGCTAAGATTAGAGGTGACCTCTGACAGCTGTGACTCACCTACAGCCCTGAAAAAAATCTACAGGAGAGCTAACAACGTAAACAAGTTTCTAAGTGTTGGACTGCCCTGATTCACTCATAAGGTCATGTTTTTTGATGCTGAGTTAGTTGGGGAAAGAAACAAGATGGTTGCTTTTCTCATGAATTATACCAGCAAGACAGTGCGCAACTCCTTCTCTCCTACACTCTTCAAAAGTAGCTCTTCATGAGAAGCCCTAAACACCTGTACTACCCTTCTAAAAGAGCAAAGCCAATGCATGTGAATTAGAACAGGTTCTACAGTATGGGTGTCATGGGAGATGGCAGTACCAGATCTGCCATGTTGAACAGTAACCCCAGTATCAGTGACACTGCAGAGGGGATTGATCACGGACACCAAATCCAGACCCCAGGCAGGTATTTTAAGCTACATTATGCACTGACTTGCTAGCACAAGAGGCTGGGATGAGGGTTTAAGATGAGGGAGAAGAGGAAGAAGGGGCTGCTGTCTGTGATGTTAACAGGAGTACCAAAAAAGGGCACCGTAACCAAACGGAGAAGAGCTGAAACTTGCCATTGGCTCTGCAAGTAGAACTCTGCTGTAAACTTCCCACTCCTCTCTAAAAGCGAGAGGAAGTGATGTTGTGCCTTTGGGAACCCATTGGGTGAAGTCTCAAGTAATAACAGGCATTATACGAGGCACAAGAACAGCAACACCAATTTTGTGGAAGAGTTATGCCTAGAATGACTCATCCTTTGGTTCACAGCACAGTGTGTTTCCTCAGAAAGCAGGAGGGTTTAGTGGCCTGTCCCTCACTGTCTGGCTGATAGACCAATGAGCTATCCCTGCTGCATCCCTCTCTCCAGCTCCCCAAATGAAGTCTAACAATTTTCTGCATTTCAGATGTGTGACCATCTGTTTCCAGCCTTGTGCTAGACCTCACGGAGGGCATCCCAGAGACACCATTTTCAGAAACTGTATGTCTTCTGTTTCCCTCTCTGTTCATTAAACAACTGTTTAAAAGGTTTTCAAAGTATTTGTGTAAGAAAAAAGAGAGAGCAAGAGGCTTATCTGGGTTACTTCCCACTCACAACCACTTTAAGTTACATCACACTCTTAACACGTCCATTTCAAAATCTGTCTATGTACCATAAAGCAAGTAACACATCTTTTCCAGAGTCCATCTCACCAAACAGAAAATTTCACACCCAGCTTGTTGGAAAGCCTTATTCAGCCCCTCCACTTTAGGCATGAATATTAACACAGAAGTAAACTATAAAGAGCACATTACATAAAATAACTTATATCGCAAATAAGTACACTCTATTCAAAACTTAGGAGTCCTGATTAACAATTTAGCTCATGCTTTTTTCTCCATCAACTCCATCAGCACACGTTTACCCTTAGAAACAAGAATTAAATACTGAGTGGAGAATGGGATTTAGTTTTTGAAAGCACGTACTTCTCTGCTTGTTTGTGCAGCTTTGGGGACTGCAAAATTACTTCGTTTTCAAGAGAAAGTGAAAATTTACTTTTCTCCAGAAACCAGAAAGTTAAGTAAAACACCAAATGGTATGAGAATTACAAATAATTCAGCAGTTGGCAAGACTGGATGGAGCATGACTGATACAGATGGAAGATTTAGTGGCCAAACTCTAACAAGTCTCTGCTGAGTACGTACGGACTGAGATTTTCCAGAAGCTTGCAATTTGGCCACATCTAGGTAGATATGAACTGAGATGGCAAAAGGTAAACCCCTGACACCGAGGCTACTTTACCTGCCAAATTCCAATCTCTATCCAAACCACATAAATGCTGATTTTTCATTCAAAACAAAAACATGAATAATGAATAAGACAACATATGTTTTCCTAATTTCTGGACTTTTTAGCTGAAATTTTCACAAATATTGAGCCCTGGGCTAATACTCAACACAAACTACTTTAAACCAAATGGATGCAGTCTGGAAATGGAAACTTACGCTGGATAATGAAAAGTATTCGGCACGTTAGTGATGAGCAATTGTATCAGCTTTGCATGGGACGCGACTGTCTCCAGCTGTCTCTTTTCAGACCAAATTCAAACGCACACAGACGGGTGAAGTTCATCTAGAATTTGTTTTCCCAGTCATTTGCAGCAGATGGGAACACAACTCACTGTCTGTGTTGACTGTATGTGTGTAACGTGCACTGAGATCCTGCAGGAAAGTCGGACAGAAAGCTGTAGCATTTATTCTTGCTGCTGCTGTTCCTGCCTTGTAAGCCCTATTTTTGCAAAGGAGTGAAAGGTAATGGAAAAGTTACAGAGAAGACAGGACTGGGAGCTAGGCAGCGTAGTCTCCTGGCCTATTTTGGCTGCTTCTATTTTAGGTTCCCAGCTCTTCTTCCGCTGACAGAGCAGTAGCAGAACCACAGGTTCATCTAATCATAGAATAGTTAGGGTCAGAAAGGACCTTAAGATTATCTAGTTCCAATCCCACTGCCATGGGCAGGGACACCTCACACAAAACCATGTCACCCAAGGTTCTGTCCAACCCGGCCTTGAACACCGACAGCGATGGAGCATTCACAGCTTCCTTGGGCAACCCATTCCAGTGCCTCACCACCCTTACAGCAAAAATCTTCCTCCTTATATCCAATCTAAACTTCCCCAGTTTAAGTTTGAACCTGTTACCCCTTGTCCTACCACTACAGTTCCTAATGAATAGTCCATCCCCAGCATCCCTACAGGTCCCCTTCAGATGTTTGAAGGCTGCTATGAGGTCTCCATGCAGCCTTCTCTTCTCCAGGATGAATAGCCCCAACTTTCTCAGCCTATCTTCATAGGGGACGTGCTCCAGCCCCCTGATCATCCTCATGGCCCTCCTCTGGACTTGTTCCAACAGTTCCATGTCCTTTTTATGTTGAGGACACCACAACTGCACACAACACTCCCAGTGAGGTCTCACAAGAGCAGCGCAGAGGGGCAGGATCACCTCTTTCAACCTCCTTCATTCCCTCACTTCATTCTAACAGTGACTGTTGATGCTGTGATTCACCTCCCAGGACGCTGTCTGGGGGGGTGGGGGTGGGGTGGAGATGAGCAGCAGGGAAGAGTTTAGACAGGTAGGGATAATCATTTAAAAATGAAGGAGTCTGAGGACAGTGTTCCTAAGGAGGATAGTGACAAGGTCCTCAAAATAAGTGGCTTTTCCCAAAAAGCTACTGGAAAGAATCAGGAGCTGGGAGACCCAGTCCCCCTCTGTTGCTCAGCCAGTGCTTCACTGCCACCAAATAAAAAATAGGAATGGGATCAAGCCATGGAAAGAAGATGCACATGTGCGCAAGACGGATGCAACTTCCCTGAACACCTTTAAGTGCACTTAATTCTTGCCAAGGGGATCTTCAGAAGAACAACAGTACCAGTATATTCTGTCGGCTTTACCCATTGCCCTTTTGATAGGAAGTATATATCAACCATTTTCCACCTTACATGACATTCAATTCATAGAACACATCTGTTTGCTGCAATCCCTCTGTTGGTCCCCACATGCCATTCTCAGTCCCAAATTACACCCCTGAAATCCTCAGATGCCTTGATTTACTCTCCACAGTTCCTGGTTCCTACGCAGAACTGGGACCTTGCCTTCTGTGCATGCCCAGCACCACACTCCTGCTGGCCCCATCTCCCCAGCACTGTCTATGTGCTGAGGTTCCATCCCTTCCACACTCTGTGACATCCTCCCTCCCCATCCAGTCACAAACACATGCAAAGTGCCTTCTGCCTATTAAGCACTTCCATTCTGCAAAATCTCACAATTAAAACTAATCCTTATCCTGCAAATAAGCTGAAAACGAAAGCAGTCCCTTAGAAAGCTTTCCATTTAATGAGCAGCTTGCTTGTGGCCCTCGCCATTCCTCATCTTCTCTACTCTCTTCTCCAAGTGAAATAAAGATCAGCGGGGGGGGGGGGGGGGGGGGGGGGGGGGGGGGGGGGGGGGGGGGGGGGGGGGGGGGGGGGGG